>CM060846.1:40517500-40680000 GCA_030762175.1 Metallyticus violacea
ATGGCAGCCACCACAGCTATTTCCTGCCGATGTAGATCCCGTATGCGAAAGTGAAAGACTAAGTGCCTTCACTGTTTAGCACGTTCTTGTTTTGATTGCCTGCTATGTTCTCTCATACAAACAATTTATCTAGTAACTTATATAAATCCATCTTTTGTTTGCTTTTCATGCATTTATTTTTATAACCGACTGCTCTCAGACAAAGTTGACGTAGCATGCACACAACTTGCAGATTGTTATACAATTTCAAGTTTATGCAGTTGCACATACAATAAATTATATTCTTCTTTGTTCATAAGATACGCTTATATCTCATTAAACACCCCTAAACTTAAGAATCAGAAATAAGTATCTCCGTACTTCTGAAATATACTACAAAATGGTAGGAACTTCAAAATAAGATCTCTCTTGGTGTTCAAAATGGAATTTTGCACATCATTGTTATATATCCTATCCCCTTTTTAGTACTATTCATATTTTCGCGAGAATCAATCTTACCTTTGAAGACACTGTATGCATAAAAGTGAAGAGAGAACGGTAAAAAAAAAAAAAAAAAAAAAAAAGGACTGCTACTCCTTTTTTACACTCATAATAACCACAAGGACATGGGTACAAAATATAAACTAAAAGTGTTGGTAATGAAAAAAAATCGGTTTCATTGTTTATTTTTTCCCATAATGAGACAAATACACAAAAAACTTAATTTTTAATACTTTACGGAATAAAATGGTGAGCAAACACTGATTTCGTAGTAAAACATATCTGAAAAGCTTATAAATGCATTTTCTAATTTAAATATAATGCAGCTAGTTCTTTCTTATCTAGGGTTCCACGCCAAGTAAATTACGCGTAATTACGGTACGTTATCAGTAAATAATCTTGCCAACCCCGTGGCAGTAACATAACATCAGACAGGCTAAACTCTTGCTAATGCGTTGGTCTGCTTATCCGCCGCGGGTGCAACTGCGTCATAAGCATCACGCTGCTCTTTCTTTCTTTTTTTTTTTTTTTTGTCACCCATCAGAGGAATTGGCTATGTACTTTGCAGGGTTTCGTGCCTGCTAGGGATAACGACACCAAAATAAAGGTAAACGCTAGTAAGTCCAGTTGAGCAAGAGTAGGTAAGCAGTCAAAGAGTGCTATACAAGAACAGAAATAGTTTTAGCTTTAGGATTTTTGGATAAATTATTTAGAGCAGCATAATTTGCATGTATTACAAATTCCTTGATTCTCTGCTGATATAGGCTTAACATAAGTTTCATGTGAAGTGTGTTCCGACATTTCTGTAGCAGACATAAATTCCGGATATTTAAATTGCTCCAGTTCATTATTTTTCCTTACAACATTCCAACTAATGATCACAACTCAATGTCATACGTGTATGAGAATTATGCTTTATAGAAAGTGTTCAGACCGATTATCATCGTACAAGAATAGTTGCATATACACTTTCTATGAACAGTTTTTCTATATACCTATTTACGAGAAGGATTCAAAATGTAAGTTACTCTCTTTGCCTTAATCTGGTAATGCTGCGCAAAAAGGGTGGCGCTGCGCAGGTCAGAGTTCATGTTCAGATCTACCTATAGAATAACTTTCGTTGTGCTACCAATAAGTGGTGCCTCGTAGCACGAGTAAAAATGGCACACCAATTGGAAACGTGCCTTAAGATTGAAGTAAAAGGAACAGAGCGATTTTTGCGGGCAAAACATCTCGATTTCATGGAGATTCATTGTGCAATTTCGGCCGTGTATGCACCAAATGCATAGTTCAGTTATACTGAAATGTTGTCAGCAGTTTGGACAAGGCTGTACAGACGTGACATGCTAATCCGCAAGGAAGAGGTCAACAACGTCAAGTTCAGAAGACATTGATTTGCAGGTTCATGAAATTGTTCTAGGCATTTGCAGAGTGTGACGAAAATTGCACAAGTAATGGGTAGCTCAATAGACTGGGCTCATTTCATCGTCCGAAATCATCTGGAAAATATTTCTATTTTCAGGGAATCGAAAAATTAGTGCAATATCCAAGAAAATGAACACAGAAACTGAGGATTAGTAAAAAATGGTGAGTGTCAAACATATGAAAACAAGAAAGGCTTGTTATTATTGAGATTGATCAGTATGAAACGATAATACCCACTTCAACTCCATTATAATCTCCATTACTGGAATTATTTATCTCACAATTCCTACAATTAAGACTATTTGTCATACGTGTTTTATTGTATATATTAATTCTAATATTAACAATGTTATTCACGAACTTACATCAGTGAAAACTTATATACGTTATGTATAACATGTATTAATATTCTGAACAAGTATAGTATGTGTATTCCTCTGTATTTTTAACTAATTGGACTTGTATAACATAGCTGTGCCTACTACCGTTGTGTTATTGTGGAGCCCCTTAATAAAACAATCAAGGTTTTTCTTTTGTATGAGGGACGAAAGCGAAGCTTTGTCCAATCTTTTAAAAGGACCAACTCGAGGAGAAACTGTCATTTTTTGAATTACATATGCCTAGGTGCTGTAAAAAACGGTGAACGTTTAAAGATCTTAAACCGCCTGGGGTTTAAAAGGCCCGCGTATAGGCAAACGTGTTACCTAAGATTCACCAGGAAAAGTGTATAAAAATCCCAGTAGCCAGTCAGAGAATGGGATTCAAATAAATGTTCTAGAAGTTTGTATCAGAAAAGTTTGAAATGGATCTACAGCGTCTTAACTGCAAATGTTTATAAAGCATATAAAGAGGCAATTTTTTCACCTTCTGCGTACATTCCAAGTTCAGTTTTCAAAGGCGACAGGCCGAAACGTTTGAAGTTCAGTTTCGGAGGCGACAGGCCTTAATTCCAAGTCTAGGAGGCGACAGAACGTTATTCTAAATTCGGTTTTAGAAGATAGACCCTATATGAATGTAAAATATGGTGTAAATTATGACAACTCTTAGTATAAGTGTCCGCGTTAAACCACGTTATTTTGAGTGAATCTTCGCTAGTAGAAGAAAGTATCGGTGAGAGTATTATCTAGGCAAAGATAATACACGAGGTTTAGCAAATAAAAGTAAGCGTGCAAAAGTAAATACAACTCATACTACTGTTATAGGTGTTAGAAGTCGTCGCAAGATCTAAAGTGACTTAGCTGTTGGTGTAAATAAATCAGTTGGTAAAAATCCAGTGAAATAACGTTCAGGCATTCCTCATTAGTGAACGGAGAGGCACTTAGGAACAAACGATGAATAAACTATGCTTACCATTTATTTCTTGGCGTATTATATTCCCCACAGTCTTCCTTTATCTTCTCCCCATTGATCTAATATCAAGAAACCCAGTTCAACCACACGGGATTGTTGTTATTTTTATTTGAAAGAGGAATAATAACAATTTATCTACAGCAGTCGAGGCATTTCCACGACCAGAATCGGTGCAAGTAGAGTCGACAGCAAAAGGGGAACATTGAAACTGCTGGCCCAAGTAATAGCGGTCCGCTCTTCTAATTATTCCTAATTAATTGATATATCAAACTACGTCCATTAAATCAACAAACAACTACACCCCCTTTTCAAACCGTTCCAATTAGCGGGTTATTTTGCCGTAATCTTTGGTTTAAACTAATTTAGAACGCACAGCCTTCACGGAAGCTACGATTTGTATCAACAGTTAACTGAAAGTGTCTAGAGAACCGTTTGATATGAGAGGGGTAGGAATTGTGGCCCAGACGTTGTTTGTCGACCAGTAACGGATTCCAAATCTTTGTTATTTGAAAACTTCTGTTTTTGTTTATATTATCTTGATGTTGCTCTATTTATAAAGCTTTTTGGTCACATAAAAATATTCTTTGATGTTGCAATTATTTTGAATTTTTTCAAAGTTTTAAATAAGACAATTTTAAAATAGCCCAGTAATGATGAATTTCAAAAACGCTGGCAGTGAACGCCTAAAAATGTTTTAAGAAACAGTGGATTTATTATAAATTGTTCTTCGATACCTGAAAAGGAAGAGAATAAAACTGTGAATTCACGCAGCTGCCAGAGCTAGACAGTGCAGGACATAGCAAGGGCCATTTCACAGGATTCGTTTACATTCTCTCTCTCTCTCTCTCTCTCTCTTGAGTTCTCAGAGAAAACCGCCATAATTTAGACTTCAGATAGCGTCTTATAAACGTGCACTTGGTATGGATGGATATATCGAAGGAAGGAGAAATGGACATTTTATTGCTAGAGACATATCGGGTTTACAGGAACATCAAAATAAGATGCACAAACATATTACAGCCACAATGCTATAAAATTTATATATAAAACAGAAAGATTTTCCTAGAAATAACTTTGGATTTTTGTTTTAAAATTGCTGAATTGGGTTCCTTATATTATCTGGAAGATTTTATGTGTATGTTTATTGCTAATCTTTGTAGCATTTAATCTTAATATAAAGACGGATATATAGCATAACTATGGAAGAAAAATATTCTGCATCATATTCTGCAGAAAGGAACCAAAGACCAAAAAATATAAACGTATTATATTGGTAATTTAATGAAAAACTAAGGAGCTATTTTTATCACAAGTAATACCACGAGAGGGTCTGAGATTACCAATAAATTTACGAACGTAGCGAGTAAATTTACCTGGAAAGATCAGACCCTCGAGTAATATTTATTAGGTCTATTTCAAGAATAAAATAAGAATTTAAATATAATTCGTCTAAACTTGGCTAAAATTGTAATAATTGTATATTTGTACATAACCCTTTTAAGGCAACCTTGCGGCTGAAGAATGCCGATTGTCAGTAATGACTTTGAATTCTGTGGTTTGGAATTCTTAATGATAAAATTAATTTGCACATTTGACGCATCAGCAAAACGCTTTGAAGAACCCTCCATTTTGCGTTATGATTGTCGAATGTCTATTCTTTTGTTGCTGTCAATATCTCACCACCGGCTCTGGCAAAGAGGTCAGTGATGCGTGTTCAGGAATTATATAGTGGAGGTACAGAGTTCAACACTGACCACAAGACAAATACACGTCGCGTGATAAAACGGGTTTCATAATTTTTTCTGGATAATTTCAATCCGTATAACCCGGCTGTGATTGGTCAAAATTCAAATTTTTTTTCGTTTCATTGGTCGATTTTAAGATGGCGTCACATAAGTGAAATAGTCTGTATAAATACCCTATCAGCAGTATACGTAAAATTACAGCAATTCGTTATACTCAGATTGTATTCCATATATAGGTGCGGAAAAAATATGTACAAATAATTAATGAGCAGAAAAGTGCTAGCCACTAAGCATTTTGAGAGTGGACACGAATGGTCTCGGACACTTCAATATAGCTACAGGCATCGGTATGAATCAACGTCAGACCTACGTTGCGATGTGACGTGTTCTCATAGCTTGTCAAATGTAAACCGGCTTCATTAGTACAGACGCAGTCATAAGCAGGCTGCACCTCAATCCATATACAATTCACGCACTGTTACTCAATATACAGATCGTCTTGATAAGGCGTTTTTTAGAACTACAGTAGTAAATTTTTATGAATGATTACTGTAATTAATTGCATTACTTGTTAGCAATCACCATACGGAGTGTAGTGTTGTTTGAAATTAACAATACGGCTCATCGTTTCATGTACGAAGAGTTAGCTTACATCCATCAGACGACTCATTTCGAACATTCATGTCATCCCTTGAAATAACGTTCTGAATTTGAAGAAATACATTTTTAATCTAAAGTGAACTATTGTATTATCATTCCTGTACACCATAGATAAACAAATTTATAGCTTTGGAATTAATGCCTGTAGCAGCACTATGAAATGTGGGACAACATTTGTTGCTACTCTTTGAGATTCATCCCCCCCCCTTTCTATTCGTAAATATTTGTACATTTTTTCCCCAAACCACAAAAAATCAATAAATTTTGAAGCTGCACTTGAACTATATTTGATGTTAACTGCCTTTTGAACAAGTCAATGTGATTTGTTGATAATTTTTAAATCTTTTAGATGCTTCTATAGCAAAAACCATTTTTTTTTTGTAAGACGCATAGGCACACAAATATTCTTCAGTAATTCTGGAAAAGCCGCAGGCAAAATCAACATTTAAAAGTTATCAAATTTGTATAAATTTAAATAAATATAGTGCGTCCACCAAAGTTTAACACTCTAGTTTGTTTAGGTTAAAATGAAGCTTTTCTAGATCTATGTATCTGCTTCTTAATCATTTGTCTATGACGAATTTTGTAATTTTTGTTTGTCGGAAACCTCACCACCACCATGTATGGGGATATAGGTATCTAAATCTATCACTTTATTACAAATTCACTGACTAAAATTGCCGATTAAGTTTTTTGGGGGAGGGTAAACAGATGCAAGTAATGGTTGCATGTTATCTGTATAACCTTGTAGAAACACGCATCCACAGATAATGATTGATTTATTTATAGACACTCTTTAACATCTCAGGTCATCAGCGTCCCATTCAATTCAGGGCGTGAAACGGCCAACAAATTTTGCTCAGAGGCCTCTTCTTTCAGACTTGAGGTTCTTTTTCGTGCCGTAAATGTACGACACGGGACCCACGGATTTACTTCCCTTCCAAAGGAAGCCATACTTAGGGTTCTTACGCCCGAAAAAATCCATCTGCCCTGGCCGGGTTCGAACCCGAGATCCTGGGTTTAGGAGGCAAGTATGGTAACCACTACACCACCAGGACCGACATCCACAGACAGACATATAGACGTTATTGTACATAACTTTAGTCTACTGTAGCATTCTCTGCTTCCATGTTGCGATAACATTGGTAAAGTGCAGCATTACAGGAGAGAATGCGGCGGTTTGATCAAAGGCAGCTTCCTAATTGTTCTCACTAGGCTGGGTGGACCCTGACCTCTCTAATTTAGAAATTATCTAAGCACGTGAATTGAACCCTGACCTCTCTAATTTAGAAATTATCTAAGCACGTAAATCAAACCCTGGGTATTCCAGTCAAAGTTAGCAACGCTAACCATTAGACCAAGGATATAACCTATATATCTACATACAGGGTGTTAATGAATAACACCGCACCAATGTTACGGGTAATAGAGGGGTACAGAACAATAAATTTGAGATAGGCAACCAATGGTCTGCGAAGCAAAATTTTCGAGTTATGTAAATTCAAAATAAGGGACTTTTCGTACCAACAAATCAGTATTGAGCGTAAGGGAGTAAGAGATCATAACTGGAATAGCACACCTTGTTATGGACTTAGGGAAAATCTGGGAGACAACAGCTCATAAGCAGTTTTTTCAAGTAGAGACATAATCAACATCGGTAAAAAGAAAGAGGAATCATATGACTGCATGCCACTGAACTGGCCAACATATTTATTGGGCAATTTAAATTACGCATGAAACTTTATTTACATAGATTCTAGCCTAGTGTTTGAGGTATCCGATTTTTGGATCGAAAAATAACGTATATTCAAATCCTGAGACTGCGTTTCTTTTCTCTTTATTTTCTTTTAATGCAAACTAAGTTATATCTCTTTCATGACATACGTAGCTACTTAATATGTAAATATAAGTTTGAGATGGTATTCCTTTTTTAGGCAAACTAAGTTTTCTCTCTCTCTCGTAAAATACACATGAACTTAATATGTATATATGCGCATGCGCAATATACAAGATATCCCAAAATTCAACTACACAAATTGCAAGGATTATGAAGGGGTCCTAGAGGAGCGTTTTGAGATAGGAAACGTATGATTCCTTTTGTAAACTTTCAAAGTTATGACGGTTTTCGAAATCGGATATTCGAGCTGATCCGTCAATATAACGTAAGTGTGTGAATCAGATTTTCATTCAGAATGCTCACGTCTTGCCCAAGTAGTCGGAAAAAGGTAGTGTTAATTTACAGTGCACGGAATGTTGAAAATTATTGGCTTTGCTACCTAGGTAAAATTGTTCGTTCTGCGAGGGTGTGCATGCCAATGATAACAGGTCAGCAGTGCTATGAAGTTAATTGCCCATGCGCAAAGCACGTCACAGTTGAGATATGATGTTACAAATCGACCCTGTCCTGCAGTCGAATTCCGCCTGAATGGCAGGTAAGTTAGAAAGTGCTATTGGGAATATTATTGTTGTTATTATTATTATTATTATTATTATTATTATTATTATTATTATTATTAGTTACATCTAAACTCATTTTTGTTAAACCTAAAGTAAACTAAACTATCCTATAAAAATAAAATTTATTGTATTAAAAAGAATTATTCTATTAAAAAGATCATAAGTCAGAAAATAAAAAAGGTTATACGTCAGGGCTACAAACTCACGACTTTCGAATTATTAACATGGCGCTCTAACCAACTGAGGTAACAGGTCTACATGGTCATGGAAATTATCCGACTAAAGTAATCCCTACTACTGGAATCGTAACCAGTCGGCTTTCTTTGCTGCTGTTCGGAACTGCGACCGCGTAAGGTAAAGTCATCTGAGTGGTTAATGGACAATTTTTTGCTTTGTGTATCAAATGCAAGAAATGAACAGCCTGACTTCTTCTCCTCGGTTCTGTTCACCGGCTAGGACATGTTCATAATAGGAGGACTAATTCTGAACCATAGGAACAGTCATGTATGGGAGTATGAGCAGTCATATGCAGCGGTGGAGGCCGGTTACCAGCACATACTCAGCATCAACGTGTGGGCGGGCATTGTGTCCAACAAAATAATTGAACCGTATCTACTTACTACACGGTTAAAAGGGCAATTTTATCTTCAGTTCCTCACCCATGTTTTGCCCGTGTTTTTTGAACACGTCCCTCTGAACATCAGACGCCAGATGTGGTTGCAACACGATGGAGCTCCTCTCCATTTCAGCGTGGAAGTACGAGATTATCTCAATGGTGTGCTTCCTGAGCAGTGGATTGGAAGAGGAGGTCCTGTAAATTGACCACCGCGTTCTCCGGACCTCAACTCCTTAGATTTTTTATGGGGACATCTTAAGAGCCTTGTGCACGCATCATCATTTGGCACTGATGAGCAGTTAATAGGGTGTTGGCTGCTTGTGATGGGGTTCGTAACACTCCAGATCTTTGTGAGAAGGTGCGAGGATCATTTCTTCACAGGTGCACCGTTTGCAGGAATGTTGCAGGCCAAAACATCAAACATTATCTCTGGTGATCTCTGTTTTACTTTTTGCACTTAAAATACCTTTTTTTAATTCTCCAATTTTATTTTATTTGGTTTTCATGCAGGGTGAAAAGCTGGAATGCAGTTTATTAAACTTTTCTCAGGTTTTTTGTTTCATTCAGGTACATTGTTCCTTTAATCTGGAGCAGTTGCTATTGTCTACCATCATTGGCTGAAGTGGAGGAAATATTTTCTAAATTTTGAAATGTACCAGCATATACAATACTATATGTACATCACAGGTCAAGGTGATGACACTTGGGTAATGGCTTTACTCCTTGTAAGTTTAGAGTTACTATGCTATTTGTAAAACAAATTGTAATTTATTTTGCTTAATTCGTTAGAGCGAACGAGCGGTTTTGAACAATGAAACAAAAGTGGTAACTGCTACATGAAAAAAAAAAAAAAAAACATGCGCCATTCATAGATTTTATTCTATTGCATGAACTTTAGAAATCACAGACCACAAGTTCCTATCACAAAATGCTTATCTAGGACCCCTCCACAATCCTTGCAATTTTTGTGGTTGAATTCTAGGACACTCAGTACATTTTATTTTGTTGGTGCATCTGTTAACATCTGATAATATCTCTTTGTCTACACCGCACAGGGATGCTACAAGGTAATACGTTGCGTAAAGTAAAATGGAGCGCAGGTATATGTTTGCTGAACATGCTCATATGCACCTTGTTTATATAGAAGCAGGATATCGTGAATCAGTACCTACAGTTATTTACAGGGAAAGTTATTCCAACAGATTTCATTTCGAGTTTGTAGACAGACGTTTGAAAAAGGCAACACGAGCTCATCGTTCCCCGGATTTTGAAAATGTACTTAGTGCACTGGAAGAGATTCTTTGAACAAGAATGTGTGCTATCGCGAGAGCAGTTCTATACCTTCCACGTACAAAACAGTGGATGCAGCGGTTTTGATTCCCGCTTGCAAGCTTTGCGATTGGGCTATTCTGCAGCCAAGGATTACTTTTCATCAATGCTGTTCACTGATAGTCTTGTTAAGCAGAGATCGGAAATTCTATACATGCATGAAAATCCCCATGGTACTGTATTGAAGAGCCACCAACATCATGAATATATGGCCTGCCTCAGCTTTTTATTTATTTTAACTTCTGTGTCCCCTGCAATTTTTTACTTTTTCTGTAATTCATAGCCATATTTGTTTTCTATCAAATAATACCTATGTATAGGAAACATTTAAAGAAGTTTTAAGTTTATTCCACTTCTTAACCAATGATCACTGCCCCGCTAGTTCACTGATTACGTATTACTCTCTTTAATTGCGTTGTAATGCATGTTGGCGATCCTTGATTGTATAACAAGGAGGATAATTTAATGAATGAACTTCGTTTAACGTTTGTCTGAATACATACTTTTTTAAATATTTAACTATTTTAAGAATTTGATATTAATTGTAACAAATCATAAAAAAAAAACAAACAAAGTTCTAGTGGGAGTTGCACCCTGTTTCTTTGATTTTACCTACATTCGCAGCGTCCGTAAATAAATCAAATCAAATCAGTAGGTGTTTCACGAGTACCGGTCGCTATTGCTGCTCTGTTTTTCTATTTTAAACTTAATCGATTAATAACGTGATGATGCTTTAGAAATCTTAATCCAAAGCTTTGCATTTTTAGTCTATAGACTATGGGCTCTCTATTTCAAATTGCTTGTCTTGAACCCTTCTGTTGCTATTTAGTTTTGTGCAATGTTATTCATTAACACCCTGTATAGCTTCTACATGTAAAACGCCATATTTCAAGCATAGCATGATAAGAGTTAGATGCTAACCCAGAGGGTATAGATATCTGTAAATTTCATACATACACATGTTAGGACTCCTAATGTCGATCAATACCACAACGACCATAACCACTTCCCACGACACAGCCCCACTCTCACCTCAGTTATTGACGACGAAGTCTCATTCTTAGAATCAGTTACTGAGTGTCAATTAGGCATTTTAATTTATTCCTCTGAATATATCCGCTATAGTGTCGGACGAAAAGTCAGGTCACAATAAATGTTAATTCAACATTGGACCACGGCCAAAAAACCGGAAAAGTTTGCTAACATCTGTAAATCTGATTTTACAATAAATATGGACATTTTGCATATCATATTCCGCTTGTTTTCACTTAAATAATAAGCAATATAAATATTTGCTAGTGACTTTTTCTGATAAATAAATTACTGGAAAATGCTTAGTCCTATTGTGCCGGTTCTCCTACCTATTGCAGGATAAAGTAAATTCTCATGCTGGGCATAAATAAAACATTTTCTCATTAATTTCGATTTTTCACAAACTCTGTAGTACGCAGCAGGAATAATCATTTTAAGATAGGCCTATTGAGAACATGAAGCGTAAAATAAAATAAAAGAATTGGTTTCTTTTCCATACAGTAATTTAGTTTCTAAAATTATTCAATAACATCAAATATACCTAAATACAGCTTTATTTCATTATCTTTTTATTTTCAGAATTTTATACAAACGGTTACTTAGTTCTAATATTAAAATTGATTTTTAACCATTTTCTTTTACAATATAATTTTAATTAATTTCGGTCAAAGCACTTATAATCTACATATGGATGGGTGAAGGGCCGGGGACGGATACTTTCGGTACTTGAATCTTGCTAATAACTGGTCTTTTTGCCTACATCCCAATACCTTTGGGAGGAAGGGATGAGATGAGGGAAACATGACACTTTCCGCCCTGTAATAGAACCTCCGAATGAAAATGGAAGAGCGGAAAATTCGTGGTATGTAAATATTCATTGCAGCATTCGCTTAAGTGACCGGGGAAATCCACGAAAAACCCAAGGTCAGAATGGCAGGTTCAATGAGAATTGAATCCGGAACCTCCCGAACGGGAACCTGATCTCCATAAGAAAGATAATATTTATATGAGTCATTATTTAAAGAACTGTTATAGCACATTCAAAAATGAAGTAATGAGTAGGTGGAAAGGAAAAAACAAGAAGACAAAGAGGATAAAACAAAACAATATTACACGGAGTGAAATCGAAGCAGAATTGTGTGAAAAAATTCAGAGAATAGTTGCCTTAAAAGTTGACGTCTTCCATCACGAGGTTGTCTTACTTTGTGATCGGTTAGAGGACATAGAAACGCAAATTCAGAACCATCCCTGAGGTCAAAATTATTCTTACTAATTTTTCAAAACTTAAATATGTAAAAAATGACAATGCTCGGAACTTAAAATAAGGAGTCAAAAGTAATATAAATTTTTAAAGGTTATTAAGTAAAAGTAATTTGTGCAGAGGTTGAAGATATATAAATTAACACTGGAATGCACATACCTTTTTATAATTTCTCATTTTCTTAAGGGATAATTTCCACTCTGTATCTTTCTCTTTTACCGGCTATGCTCGTCATACAGTGCCAGTTCTTAAATTATGGGAATAATCCTGGAAATTTCTATCCTTGAAACTTTTTGTCGCTCTCGTTTTGCATTTAATTAAACGAATCTTTTAAGATGTTTTAATTGAATAGGGATGTATGCTAATGTATCCACCAAGTCGCTCAGGTTTTGCTAATGAACGAAATGCCCTCTTCAGCTGCCTGGCGTAAAACCTACTTAGAGAACTTATCTCACCCATCTTTGTTTTTCTACTTTCTGATGTGTAAACAAAAGCAAAGGGCAAAGTTTAATATCAGCGCTACTTAACTCGAGTTTCCGCTGAATTTTATGAGAAATAAAAGTATCCATATTAACTCTCTTCATCAGAGTAATAATCAAATTAGATAAAATCTGTCTATCCTAAATAATGACACTTTATACAACACCATAAAATGAACACAAAGTTATCAAGCCCGGTACTAGTGTAATCAACATTTATTGGCTGTCTTCCGGTTCCTGATTTCCGGATTGCTAAATGCGATGATCTTATCTTGACATAATAAATTAGTGATGTCCATGGAATAGCGATTCAAGTCTTTTCCGACTAAAACTTCATTTAAATTCAAAATTACACCCGGTGATGAAATAAAATGATGCACTTGCAAATAGTTCAGGTTTAGATTAAAAACAATGATAGTGTAAGTCACCTCCAGGGTGATTTTAAAAGTGTTTAACGTCCGTTTTTACTAAGGAACCACAGGGGTGGACCCTGATGATGCATGGATTAAAATTATAAATTGGGATAGGAATATATTTTTAAGGAAGGAATCGTCCCAGACTTAAATTTAGGGTACCTCCCCGGCACTTGCCATATATGAGGACTGAGGAAAACCAGGAAAAAAAAATCAGCAAGGAAGGAGGGTCTTGGTGGAAATCGAAACCCAAACCTCCCGCTTAACGACCTCGATCCTCGATCCCTCCAGGATGTGCCAAGGATAGGAAAACCCTAAGAGGTGTCTATTAAATAGATGTCTACTGTGAAAGTATGTGTACAATTTTGGCCCCCTCGGTAGATTAAGTTGTGCCTTTATTTTCTACCTTAGCTAAGGTAAATGTGAAAGAAATGATAAAGCAATTTTTGATAATTATAGGTTGATAATCCAGCGTTATTTCCATGCCGAATAGAAGAAAAATAAAATTATTAATAAGTACAAATATTTAGCGAATTAAAATTACGAACAAAAATTATTTTAAAGTAAAGACAATTTTATATATATTGCATAAATTTGCAGAGAAATGTTTCAATTTTAAGTGATCTAGTCAGAAAACGACACATTATAGGAAATAGTTAATGTGATAATGTACACAATTAATTAGCTGAAAATACAACTTAGCGTTAGCAGTATAATTTGAAAAAATAATACACTTTGACTCTTCTAGTGGTAGAGTTAGCGACTAGTGCGGTGGTTCTGAATTCGATTACTGATTAGATCAACATGCTGCCTGAGTAAGATTTTTCTTTTTTTTTTCTTTTTTTACCTGAGGAGGTGAATTGAACACAGATTACAGACCTACACCTACAATATTTACGTTCATAGTTTATAGATGTCACGATAAGACCATCGTCAAAGTGACAAAATGAACGGCTACAATATTTACGTTCATAGTTTATAGATGTCACAATAAGACCATCGTCAAAGTGACAAAATGAACGGCTTTAAAAACAACTCTCTAGCTTCTTTAAAACATGTACCTTATATCTGCAGAAAGTTCTATATTAATCATTTAACGAATAAGAAATGTGCATTTGTGAATTTGGTCGTTGATATGGCATTAGAAATAAAAATTCTTAATAGAAATTAAAATTATGAAATTCAAAATTAAAAAAAAGTTTAAAGGAGTATATCTATTTACTGATTTATGAGTCGTTAATTTTTAATCTTAAGTTGAAATTTAATTAAATGTAGCCTCTAATAATTTCGCCGGTTCAAATTTGGGAGGTCTACAGGTTTTTCGGGACATAAAAATCTAGAGCGCGATTCCTCCGGGAGGTACTTAAATCTGTGGGCATCCTGCCGTAGAAATATGACACATTAAAGAGCTCCATAACTAATAAAAGAGATTCCTGGGCAAAATTACCGGCCTTTTCATGCCCAAGTAATGTCTCAGTATTAAACTAGCTGGACTTGAAGCAATAGACTGACCTCCTATCCTTCTGACATCTATAGGCAAGTAATTAATTTCGAATGGTTCATGTTCTCCGTCAGTACTCCAAATAATCCTTAGGCCTAAGACTCATTAGTTAATGATTATCTAATAATTAAATATGAGAAACTTTTGCTCTTATTTTGCAAAACAATACTTTTTATTAATTAATTTCTAAATTTTCCATAGAACCATTTGTTACGAAAATTATGATTTAAATTTGTATTGTTTTACTCTTTTGAAGAAAATGAACTTTTTGTGCAAGTTGTAAGTTGCTTTTCTTTCACGTATCGAGCTGTAATTTTAGATGAACAAGGTGAAAGTAGTTAATGTTGAATTTTGTTATATTTAATTTCAATAAATATTTAAGTTCGCAGCAATATAAAATTTTATCATTTAGTATTCTTCTTTAAATATTTTTATTGTAAGATCCTATATGTATAATAGGATTACTACTTTTGACATGCTAAATGTTACACTTTGTCTCTTACGAGTGCACAGATCGATTAACGAAATTAAACTTATTAATGTTTATGACTTGCATAATAAGTTTTGAGTAATGTTATTGAATTATAAAATTAGTCAATACTTTATACATATAGATAGTAGTTTTGCAACTTTACAGACAGCAAAATTTGTATTTTATATGCTAAAATCCCATACTATACCATATATCTCATTCTCACATAGTTATTAACATTTTCCCCCTTTCTTCGTTTAGTTTTCTACTCTCTAAGTATGTTTGAAGGAGACATTTAGCAAGTCTTGCAGGGCGACTAAAGCGATCTTTGATAACTGCTAGTGTTTGTGCAAGGCGAAGTTGGAATCACAGAGTAACCAAAGAGGGCCCGTAACTTCCCCACGGTTCATTCGGATGCCAAACAGCAGTTCGCAGCTGGGCTACCGCTTGATAAGCAAAGAAGCAGCAGTACCTTTGCATCTCATTAAAACTTTCCAACTTCTGCTCAAGCCTACTTAAAGTAATTTGGAAGAATTACGTACAATGCCGAGAGAAAGAAAAGTGTGTTTTGCAACAATTTTCTGTTTTGCAACGCTTCGTGTCTAATGTGGATAATCAAGGATGCTACAGGAGGTGAAACTTTGCAGCTTTGGCGTAATTAAGCCAACCAGTTTTATCCCTCCCACGCAACGTAACCTCTAGACGGCGCTGCTTTGAAGGAGGATGGATGAATGGTGAAATCGAGTTGCAGAATGAGATACACTGCCTGTGATAGGTCGAGAGAGCGTATATGCATTTATTAACACAAACAGCTTATGCCCGTTGGAAGCTACAGACCATTTGCAATAAATACTCACAAGCCACGTGGTACATACTTTCAGAATTTTCATCAGAGTTCTAGTTTTGTGTAGGCAGAAAAATGAGACATTATATAAAATGTTCAAATAAATATATAGGCAAAAGTATTGTAGTAAAGTTGTAGTTCCATTCTTCAACCGCTTCATTTCTTTTATATAGCACTCAGTATTTTAATGTGGATAAACACAACTTTCAACGATAGAAATGTTTATATGAGCCTAAGGTAGTTACATAGACATAGGAAATAGGGTTGTGTCACAAATTAATCAAGTCATCTTGAGATTATGTCCAAAGAACGGCTTTCAGCTGCAGCTGGGATAAGCTGACCCCCTGGGTAGTCTAATAAAATATTACCTGCAATGACGTCCCATT
This sequence comes from Metallyticus violacea, assembly GCA_030762175.1. Lineage (NCBI taxonomy): Eukaryota > Metazoa > Arthropoda > Insecta > Mantodea > Metallyticidae > Metallyticus > Metallyticus violacea. The sequence goes on from CM060846.1 coordinate 40,533,951, forward strand.
GCTGTACAAAACATATGAAGAGGAAGGTTAGAATCCAAATATGTAAACACTAGTATATTTCTATGGTACAGCTTAAAATACAGGGAGTTTACTTTGTCCTAACATAGTAGTATAGGAATGTTGTGGGCACTATAGAACGGTGCCTTCACATGAAAATAAATTATTATTGGTGCCAAAAGTTCCTCAGTCCTCTATGTAAATTATATTTTAACTTAACATCAAGCTAATAAATAAAATCGTTTTCAAATTAGCGTTATGTACTTTCACATCTTTAAGAAAATCCGTTAGATTAATGGAAATACTCTACAATATAAAGATTTTTAAATGATTTTTTTTCTTTGTGCGTTTCAACGGTCTAAATACAAGTTTATATTAAATACATTATTGTTAGTGTTTTAAAAACATCACAGTATGTAGTAAATTAAAAATAGAAATATGAATCTTATTTTATTGTGTAGCAAAATTATCAACGTTTTAAGTGCTCAGTATAAATTCCTGTTAGCACTCTTCAGACATCTACACCATGTTCCATTTGTTGCCACACACACACATTAGCATATCAGCGGTGGTGTTTAGAAAGGTGGCTAATATATACCCCGCAGATCGGAAATAACGTAGGTATGAAAGGTACAAGGACTTCATCTTCATAGTGTTAGTAAACCAGGTGGCCAAGACAAGAGTATTTGCCATGGAGGAAGAATCTACAAATTGTGTCTACCCCCTGGGAATGGATCCCTTCCATATTTTGTGCGAAAGTAGCATAGCGTTGTACAATGATAATGAACCTATCTTTATTCTCATTACTATTTTATAATGAGCGTCACAATATGTCCAAAGGCGCAACTTCTAGATCGCTGAAACCTTCTTTCTCTTTCGTGTTCTTAATGCATTATATACAAACTTTCTCAAATCTCCGATAATTGTTATGTTGAATTATTTTTTATAAATGAACTATCGGTAATAGTGCAGGAATTTGTCTAACATCTGTCATAGATGCACTAGTATCTTGTGAATTTATACAAGAACAACGAAACGTCCACGGATAATTACAACAAACAATAAAGTGGGTGCCGAAAAATCTGAGGATGTAAGAAGCTGGCAGCCTCGAAGAACTTCTGGTACAGTTTGAAATTACAACAAAAAGAAAGTTTCAAAAGTAGAGAAGAAGGGAAAGCGGTGTATATCAACACGCTTTAGTTCACTTCATTGCACACCCTTGTGAACAAATGAAAGTAGGATGGTACATTTGGGACCACAGAGAGATTTACAATCCGTTATAAAATTCTCATATAGCCACTGATAGTGAAGTTATGAAAAGTTACTTTTTTTTCTGGTATCAGGGATTTGTTAAAATGCCCTCAGGATGTACTAAACCCATTAGACATCGTTTTGAACCAGAACTCTGCAGGTCCCGTGTCAGCTACGCAGAGCATGTTTTCCAACAGGTAGTATATTTGGGCAAAGGGAAGAGAAGAGGGTGATAGCATCTTAACAAGATCAATAACCGGCACATACACCAAGACTGTGTGCACAAATTCTCTCATCTCCTCCTTGACTTCACCCCTATCCCTTCTACCCCAAAAGATAATTATAACAGGTTCCTTCTTTCTTGTAGGTAGGGATGGGGTGCCGAGTGAGTAAAATGTCTGAATGATCACGTTCTTGGCCGTAATAAAGATTTTGATGATAGTGTTAAAGATCTAAATGAACACGTCCCGTTTGTCTAATGCTCCTTCCCCTAGGTTCGCGTCACCACTTGACTGGCTCTTCTGTAAGAGCGACGGCGTTTAATTAAAAGGTAAACTCATCTCTTTTCGCTGTCATCTTTACTTTGGAAGACGAGCGTTTAGGTACCATGTAAAAATAGAAACGGTCGTCACTTTCTGGCGGCTGCGTATAGCCTCAGGTATTTTCAACTATGGCAGCAGAATAATTTTCTGGCTTCTTAAGTAGTTTGCAACATCAAAGGCATTCGCTGTATCTTTGTGGTGGAGATGTTGGGAAAATACTTCACTACTTGAGTTGGTGTTTTGCAGTTTATCCTGACTAATGCCTTCCTTGACACTAGGATATTTAGTTTGTGAAAGATTTCGAGCTAATACCCATACATACCTCAACATTAGTTACTTCCGAATATACAATCGAAAAAGGGCAGTTAAAGATACAAACGGTTCAAGAACAGAGGTTTGGCAAGTTAGCAAATTTTTAGTATTCCTGTCTCATTTTCATCTCATAGCAAACATATTGGATCAAGGACAGTATTTAACTGCTTTCAGTTATTATATATACGACTTAGGTTTCTCATTCTGCGGACTGGGAAATTAAACAACCGCGGCAATTTACAGTGTCCCCTGCTTCTTATCGATTTCGGCCATATTGACTGCTATGTGCCTCTCGGCGTATTCTTGTGTTGCGCTGTGCGCGCGCTGGACTTCAGCGAGTTCAAATAGGGTTACAGGATTCAAGAGTTGGCTAATAAATGTATACCTTTTTGTTTTCTAGCACGAAAGAGAGAAATAATGCTTATTCTGTGATATTTATTAATGTAAACATTCGAATTATGTAAATTTCAATTGAATCACTAATTACTATAAGAATCTGCTTTATTGAACATAATGAGTAAATAAAAATACTTTTATATTAATGTGACACGAGGAACATAAAATATTGAAGGATATTTTACTTCTTGTAGATATTCTTACATACAAAAGAATGACAAAAATAAGGAGTAGCTTTGGAGCAATATGTACACAGTGGATTAAGGTAAACTCTCTTATAGGACGGTCTGGTGAGTGCGGTGGGTCACTTGAGAGCACGTGCAACTCCCATCTTATGTAAAAGCAGGCTTACCTAGTTACCAGGTCGCAGGTTGAGACAACTCACCCGGTATCTAGAACTAGAACTAGAGAAGCAGAAATAGATAAAACACTTAAATAGTCATACAATGTTCGCTGTTTAAGTGTTAAATCTATTTCTACTTCTCTTGTTATTGTTGTTTTAGTTACATTGTTTCAAGAGTTACTTTGTTTTTCATTTTTATTATACATACACATACACCTAAGTACTCACTGGGGAAAAAAATTCAGACGCTATTTGGTCAACTGTTAGGAAAGAACCAAAAGCTAGTAGGTTGTGGAATGGTTTGAGATTCACTTACCATGAATACCCATGCCTTGACTAACCAGGGCTTTCGATCCGAATCAGATGCATTACATTTGGGCTGCCTTGGTAAAAGGATTTCACTGTTATAAGCTTAGGTTTGCGATTCTGAAGAATTAGAAGTTTTGTGGTTGCATGGACAGTACGGCCTGGTACCACAGTCAAAGATTTGTAAAGTAAGCATCATCGTACACAGTTTTTAGTCATGAGTCAGTTTTTGAATTTTGTTCTTGCCGTTATTTCTTCTATCTTGGGGACTGTCAGCAAAGTACATGTAACGAGGCATCTTAAGAAATACTTGTATTGAAAATTAAATTCTGAATGGACATGCATATAAAATATGTATTTGTTAGTACATAAGAGAATTTCATTAATTATTGCTGCTGCTTATAGGGATTTTAATTGTTTTATATAACTTTGTAACATTTAGAATTTTCCCTCCCATAAATCTTTGTTTTATTCTGAGGATCAGACGAGAGGTACGCGTTAAATAAGATGGCAAAAGTTGATTTTTCATATACTGAAAATTCAAGTACAGGAAGGCTTTTCTGCATAGGTCTAGTAGATTAATGGGATAAGTTGGAGCACCATTCATTACCGTGGCTTGACCGATACGGGTGGCCAAAGTGTGAGCTAGGTCTGTAGTTCGATTCTCACCAGGACCGTCCTCCCTGACTGAAATTTTTCCCAGATTTTCCTCAGTCCTCGTAAATGGCAAATGCCGAGAAGGTAGCCTAAATCTTGGCCTGGAGCGCTTCCTTTCTAAAAAAATCCTTTTCCAGTTTATCGTTTTATCTAATGTATCACCAGTGTCCACCGCCTGAGGTACCTCCGCAGTAAAAGCGGGCGTTAAACACTGTTAAAAATGTCCGCGGTTTGATGGGTAAATTTCTGTAAATTTATATAGCGAGCGCTATTGAAAGAACATTCCTTTTTGGATGATTTCCCCGGTCACATGTCTTTACAAGCTTTGGGAAAAGGTCGTGCTCACAAAGTCCCCAAAGCTAATAGTATAAAATACCAAGCATGCCTGTTTGCTGACCAACTCTGTCTTACAAACAGTTCTAATTGTATTACACAACTCTGGACTCCGGGTCCTTACATAAAGTATGTCAACTATTCCAGCATCTTACAGGCGCGTTCGCCAGCATTTTACAATTTACACATAATACATGTCACCACACAGAAGAACAAGGATGTATTAGCGTTAATTGTAGATATTATTTAATGTCACTTTATCTTGTTAGGCCCCAGTATCTAACAACTAGCTTTTGTTGCACGTATTTCTCCAGTGGAACGTATGGTGTTACATTTTTTCACCCAAATCACTTTCAACGTTTTGTTTTCACATTCAGTTCCAAGCTATTTTGAAGAAATGGGATTATGACGGGAAGAGAGGGTTCGATAGCTCCCAGTGTAAAAACGATACAGGAAGAAAACAGTTCCTCATTCAAGGACAAAGTCCGTGAATAGCCAATATATAATTGTGAAGATTACGTAGAGGTGCTGCAGATTTTTCTCATGTAAAGAAAGTCTGGGAGGTGTGCCGGGGCTTTAGATCTGCTGAAAACTGCAGCTTTTCATGTTTAGTCATGGGGAATGAGGTAGGCCCAAGCGTCAGTGAATGGAAGAATAACTCACGATGTGTACTTATAATATGAACAAAAAGACGCAGAATTACTACCTAGTTTTAAAGAACCTGCAGCAATTTCCCAGCACTGAAAGAAGTTCACCTATGTCAGAAATATAAAGCTGCGGGTTATTTTCACAAATATAAAAGAAATATTCCTCTGAGTGGAAGTTAAAATATCAATTGAAAGAAATTCTGTAATTACTTAAAATGCAAACAACTGCATTTTGTACTGTTAAGGGTATCCATAAGTGATTTTTCAATAATTTTAGTAACAATATAAAAACCTTTGCAACATTTTAAAATAGTTGAAAAATGTCTATGTTTAAAACTGCACCATCGGCCTACAGCATGTTTAAACGTCCCTTACAAATTTAAACTCTCCCTCATTCCCACATTCACACAGATATAACAACGTTCACCAAAGGTATAAAATCATAGTGTTGGTACAATAGACAGTATGCAGAAGGGTATGTAGACACCCATTCAAAAACGGACATGAAGCTTTCTGAAAACCCTATAGTAAAAATGATTCCCATATACCAGAGATTGGCTTCTGCAGCACATGCCAAAGTTAAAATCCAGGATGTAAATAAATTTTCATTACCTCATATGGAATAACTGCCCCAAAGGTGTTTTTGTCTCAAAAATAAATAGAATTTAACATTTGTTAAATTAATTAGTACATTTAATGTAGAGAGCATGAAATCACTTGAGCTTTAGCAAGGCATTAGAGGGGAAATAGCAGTAGACTGTACAAGAAAAACATCATTGTAGCGTGATTTAAGTCCTGCTATCTGGAGTAAAAAGTGGAAGCCTTCAGAGGAAAATAAATACCTAGAAGAAGAGGAAGAAAGTAGCAATAAAGAAGTGTAAAAAATCTGAAGGATTAACGTAGGATTTTAATGTTAGTAATGTATCTAAATATTTAATTGTTCCTCTGATTCTTTATATTTTCAGCAGGTTTAGTTCTACAAAACTCACAGATGTATGATGAACAAAATCTTCGTTTTATAGTGTGTAGTTACTCAGTACCTTTTAACAATGTTTAATGGAAGTATTTGTAATTTTATGGGAAAAAATTAATTTTATTCAAATCATTCTAGATATCTTTTAAATACAGAGCAAAACCCAAGGTAAATTAAAAAGAATATATATGCTCAGCTTTCTGATAAATTACGAGATGAAAAAAGTCAATGTTTTGTCAAAACCGAAATTTTTAATAATATAAAAAAACTTCAATTTTGCATATAACTTTTGGGCTATAAAGACTTCAGCAGCGATGTTTGAATGATTAACTATTTGTATCAGTATAAGTTTGTAAAAGATAGCATACTTAGATTTAACTATCGCATTTTCACTCATTGACAACTTTGAACAAGTTATTGTTACCCCTTAAAACAATAAAAACCCTTAAATATTTTTAATTATAGCTGTAATAATTACTAGATAAAATTTAATATTAAGAATAATGTTTACGTTTAAGTTCTAAACAGATAGTACGGTTTTACAAAGAGAAAATGTGGATACTCCCTGGACCAGTTTTGCTTAACATGCAGAATTAAAGCCGATGTAATTTAGAAGCTTGTAACTGATAAACATAATTCTTAGTATAAAATACACATAAGAATTTATTAGAATGTCTATTAACAAATTGATATCTGATTTAGGGGCTTTGTTTTCAAATGCAATGTAGGGAACGCACAAAAAATTGTGCTATAGTGGACAAGAAATGCAAAATGTTAAACTGTTTTGATATTTTGGGTTAAACTTTCATAACAGTGGGAACTTGAATAAGCGCTTATGTGTTATTAATTATAAAGCATGAGGTCTACTAAATGAGTTACTACGTGTTCTGGCTCGCGTTTTAAATATATCAGTAGATACACAAGAGAGGATATACAATGTTATGTTTATGTCTATTGTGTTACGTGGAAGTGAAATGGGGGAGAATTGAACATGTTTATAAAATTCAAGTCGATTTTTGGAAAAGGGTTCTCGGGCTTTCTAAAGGAACGTCAAACTGCTGGGTCTTGAGGGAGTTGGGTTGTATTGAAGATGCGGTTAATAGTAAAACAAGGATGGTGAAATACTGGTTTAAACTAATGCAGGGAGACCAGACCATACTTCGCGCTAAATGCTATAGGCACTAGATGCAAAATGTAATATCCACGTTTTGGACTCCAGAGGTGAAAAGAGGACTCAATAGTATTTGACCTTGGTTCAATACAGCAACGAGGTAATGAAAGTAATAAAAGGCATTGAAGAAGTTAGAACAAGGCTAGAGGATATCAGCAGGGAGGAAATCGAGGCAGAATATAACACGAAAGTTTCCTTGAGTCTATCGAATGAAATTAAATTAATATGGGGCAAAGAGGTATATATGCTCGTTTTAGGAAGAAAGAGAGGTCAGAAATGGCCTGGTATAGAATAGGAAGTTGGGACGATAAAAATAACGGAAGTTCTGGTAGAAAAAGCCTTCCATTTAGTGAAGAGGATGAGGAATGGGTACATATTATGGCTGAATGTATTCACTGTGAACACCTGAGAAAAAACCCCTTATACAGAAACACTTTAAGACAATTAGAGGTAGATTGGCATGCTAGTTTGTGCAAAGCTAGAAGATTTTTTTTCTGGTTAAAACACGATATCTGCTGTAATTGTGAATATTATGTAAGTAGTTTCCACTCATATGCCGTTTTTTTCCATTTTAAATTTTTAAAATAATTTATTATTGTTGCTTTATATTTGGATTATTTTTTCTTGTTCTAATTGTCTATCACATTAAACAGGTAGTCCACAACCTAAACATGAAATATACAGAAGGTGCCAAAAAAATGTATGCACACTTCAAGCAAACAAAAAGTGTCTTAAAATAATAAAATTGAATTCACACACATAGAAAATGATGAGCACTAATCATCTTAGACTTTTACAGTTACAAAGATAAGTTGCTCAAAATGCCCACCATCGCTGTCGATACGCTTCTGAGTAAATTGAACTACTGATTGAGCAATGTTTGCGAAAATGTCCTCAGCGATTGCAGCACATGCCGTTTCAATTTCTTAGTCGGTCCTGGTGGTGTAGTGGTTTCAATTTCTTCCCGAAGTGCTGCCAGCGTAGCTGGTTTTCTACGGTATACAACATCCTTAAGAGTTCCGCATAGGTAGAAATCAACGGAGTTAGATCGGGAGAATGCGTTGGAAACCTCTTTGTCCTATTTATTGCCTTTGAACGTCAACAACATTCTCGGTTTTCCAATATCATTTCAAAATTGCTTTCCGCTGTTCAAACGATAATCTTGGTTCCATTTTGTTGTAGCAATATTAGCATAACGTAATGTGAGTCACATCTGTTTTCAGAAAATCATATGAATAACCTTGGCTTCATTTGTTCATTGTTGATTTACCTTTCACGTAGCAACGCTATCATAATGTATGTGGTTCACATCTGTTTACAGAACATCATACTACATATTACTGTTGTTTTTCGATCCAACTTTGAAATATATTAAATAGATATCTACTGTGAAAGTGTGTATACATTTTTGACTCCCTTGGCATTTGTAATGTGTATACAATTTCATAACAATAATAAAGACACTACCACCGCCGTCACCACCACCGCCCATTATCATTATACATGCTGGAAAACAGACTAAAACATAACGTTTAATAAGAAAAATAAGAATAATAATATTAATTTTAAGCTTGTTTAGTTCTTCTAAACTTTACTTCTTTGACCATATTTCTGGGCCATAGTTGGATATTCCCTATATAGGGAGTTTTTCATATTTTTTTTTTTTTTACAAATTTTAGGATAATTATTTCTGAAGAGTACAAATACACATTTTTTCATATCAATGAAAGAGTTTAGGATTGTATAGAGAACGAACTTCCCGCGCGCACACACTCGCACTTATATACCATTCTGCATTTTACTGTGTAGTTATGAAACTCAACGAAACAAAAGAAAATGCTTCCTCTTCACTTTACTGAGGCTAGAATATCTTTACTCAAAGGAAGGGAGCTAACCATTGAGCTACTGGAGCTAATGCGATGATAATATCCTTGAAAATACTGCAATGCGTAAGATTTCTAAACCTAATTCAACCTTATACCTTGGCAAGTCCCTATTTTACTTTTGTATTCAACTGGTAAGCGCTATGCGAGTTTGCCGTCAAGAAATTTGTCTCCAAGCAAATGCATTCTATCCGAGGGGGTCTCTTCGCATGTTCGAGTTTTAAAAGGGCCAAAAAAATCTTTGCTTGGGCTGTGACGAGGGAAACATGACGGTATAGGTCACATCTCCTCCCTGTGGAAGATTCACGCGGAAGATAACTCGCAGGCCCTTATCAGGACAGTAACACAGTCGTAATGGGTCGTTTGGCTGTGATTCCACGTCCTCTAGGTGATAAAATGGTGAAATATATATACACGGGGAGAGAGGAAAAATTCTACCGTCCTTGTGGGTCGCAAAAGGGAAAGCTCTAGGCAGTTCGATTGTGGGAATTACTTTTGTTAGAGTTATGAATATTGGAATCTAGAAACCCCAAAATTTCTCAAGCAGAGGTACAACGGGTGCTGTTTTTGTTAACACAGAAACAATTACTGGTCCTTTGACTCAAGTATTACAACTGATTTATTATAAAAGTTCCCTTCTAATAGAAAAATAAATGCAAAGGAATTTAGTTCATACCTTTAAGGTTATTTGTAAGCACTCATTGTGATTTTTGCTTGGTGATTGATCCTTTTAATACTTTGGAGATGTTGATGCTCCACTGTTGTACATTCTAATCGTTCTGAATACACATAATTGAATATTTTCTCTTTTGTCATTGTTTACTCCTTGAAACTCACATGCTTAATTTTTAATTATGAGAAGAGGAATTTAATTTTTTTATCTTGAGCATTTTTACAAACATCTATTTGTATTGTATTAACAGCTTACTGGACATGTCAACTGTTCTGGGGGATATCTACGTACTGAAAACAGTTGAAATACACAGGTAAAACCATAAAATAGGCACTCAATATACAGAAGTGCCAAAAATGTATACATACCTCAAGCAAAGAAAAAACTGTGTTAACATAACAAAACTGAAATCACACAAACAGAAAATGGTGAGCACTAATCATCTTAGCCTTTTACAGTTACTACAGTTACAACAGTTGTTCAAAATGCCCACAATCGGTGTCGATACACTTCTGAATACGTTGAACTACTGATCGAGCATCGTTTGCGAAAGTGTCCTTAGCGATTGCAGCACAGGCCTTTTCAATCTCTTCCCGAAGTGCTACCAGTGTAGCTGGTTTTCTACGGTACACAACATCCTTAAGAGTGTCCCGTAGGTAGAAGTTCAACGGAGTTAAATCAAGAGAAAGCGGTGGAAGCTCAATCGGACCTCTTCGTCCTATCCAGTGCTTTGAAAGATTGTAATCAAGGTACGCACGCACATCTCGGTGATAATGTGGTGGCGCACCATCCTGTTGGAAGTAAAATTCCTCATTTCTATACAGTGTATGGATGGCGGGTAAGACTAATGCTACGCACCGTGTTCAGGTACACTGAGCCAGTTACTGTTCCTTGAAAAAAAGAATGATTCAATTAGACCCCTTGATGACAACCCACACCAACATTAATTCCAGGTATATCAACAGTATATCAACAGCTCTTTCCAAAATAACACGTGCGTTGTTTGCACGCCAGTAGACACTGTTTTGCTGGGTAACAGTTCCGTTCAATTTAAATTGTACCTCATCGGAACAAACAACTTTCCTTACGCGTGCCTCATCCTCTTGCACCATGTTCCGAAATCGCTCACAGTACTGCATTCCCCGACCAGGGTCATCTTCATTCAATGCATGCAAAAGCCTTGGAATGAAAACTTTCAACTTTGCTGATTTAATAATGCGACGTACGCTGGTTCTTCTAATCCCAGTCGCATATGCACATTGATTTGTAGATTTCTGCAGTGAGTGCTCAAAACGTTCCAAATCCATAGCCATGGACGCGGCGGCTTGTTGCTGTGTGAGGTCTCCCAGATCTGCCCTTGTGTACATCGCATACGGTACCATGAGTCTCAAATTTGTCTCAAATGCGTGCAATTGTTACTCGCATTGGCGGTTCTGACCTGTACACACGTCTCCATTGCCTTTGAATTTCAACAACATTCTCGGTTTTCCAATACCACTCAGTCAGGGAGGACAGTCCTGGCGGGATTCGAACCCCAGATCTCCCGTTCACGAGTCCGTGCCTTAACGACCTCGGCCACCCGTGGCGGTAAAGTGGGGGTGATGATTGTAAATGTTATACTACATTTTGAGGTTATGATCTCAGTGAGAGAAGTGATTTATTCTATCTTAACAATGATATATAATTTCTTGAAACCAAATACACCTCTTGTTTTGACTTATCTTTTTGGAATTATTTCATTGGTAACTCTCTGGTTGACGTTTGAATGCGCTGATTTATTTTTGAATGATCATAATAGTGCCATAAGTAAATTCGTCTAGTCAAACGTTTCTTAAAAAATGTTTTCAGCTCCATTATGCGCATCTTCCCGCGCATGCATAACTATTTGTTAGAAGTTTTCAATTGGACAAGAATCCAATTGATCCATCTAGTTCCTTATCAACTAAACTACATCGAAGTATAGCTATGTACAAACCTAAAATAATTATCACATTACGTTAACGATGACTTGGATTACATCAACATTTGCATTCCAGCCAATCTAATATTTTCTTTCCTTAGTGGGCCATCCCTCATATCATGACAATGAATACTTCCAAACAAACTTCTTTCTGTTCAAATGAAAATAAAAGCCTTGTAAAATTTTGTGGACATGTATGAAGTTAAAATAGATTTGACCACAACAGAATTAGTCGTGTGTATCAGCGTTTAATACACTATATAACAAGGGCAATAACTCTTAGAATGCGAACAGGTACTTGAAATAGAGATGTAAAAAGATTAGGATATATGGTCCATTTAAATATCATTTCTATTATAGTAGCAGTACAATAAATAATTAAACAGGGGCTTCTGCTTATTTCTTCCACAAATAACGAAGATAGTTTAGTTACCCCGGGGTGTAAAGTAGCTTGTATCCTCGCAGTGCACCCTGGGTAATGCTAAATGAGCTACACCTCTGGACCTATACCATGCTACAGCAAATCATTCGTGTCAATAATAGAACACATACTTATACAAAAAAGACCATTATCAGGGCTGTGACAATACCCTTACCCTGCAGACTTTTTGTATTTAAATGTTGTATATTGGAACACAGGCGGACTGAACAATTCGAAGTTCGGCGAGCTAAAGATTTTATTTTATGATTATGGAATTGATATTTTTATTATCTCGGAAGCCGGCGCTGCGACTGATAACACCCAGTTCCACCAAATGAATGGTTACACTATACACTCACTCCGACGGGGCCATCAAATAGCTGCCGGAATGATAATTGGCATAAGCAATTACTGGCTTCACATTTTAAAACACTACATGAAATGGAAGCAGAGAACAAACTAGAAGCTATTAAAGCAGATCCATGGCTGGACAAGAATCATTTCCGTATAGTGGCTATCTATAAACCCCCACGGAACAGCCCAGCCCAGACATACTTGCTGCATGATATAACTAAGATCACTTTAGTGGTGGGGGACTTTTCTGCAAATCCTTGAAAAGGGGATATACCCAAACGGCCTCAGTGGGAAACACTATTGAGAGCTTAATCTCCTCCTGATAGACACCGAGCCAACCTTTCTGTCGTTCGCTGTCATCTTAGTAGACCAGACCTCATCCTGCTCCACGCCCATCTAAGGAACCAAGTTACTCACAACCTTCTAGATGACCCAGCTGTATTTGGTCCCCGAGTTATCCACATAAAGATATAACCGAAACTACCTCTACCGAGAAATAAAATCCTTACCCTTTGATTTTTAAGAAAGCGGATATGGAAGAAGTTTACGAATGAATGTAACGTGTATCGCCCCAGATCTTATTGAGTACAACCCAACTAGAACTTTTGATAATATTGTCAAAACTCTACTTACAGTTGCCATCAAGTGCATACCTTGCGGACAAGCAAAGAAATAGGTATTTCCTTTCTGAACCAATGAGTGACCCGCCTGAAAATAAAACGAAACGAAGAAAGGAAAAAGGCTAAACGAGCACAGATTCTGAAGGACTAAGAGAAGCTCAGGCTACCTTACAGAAGGAAATTATACAAAGCAAGCGGCAGTCATTTCGCTTCTTCTTGTCGATAATCGATAATAGAAAAGATTGAACCAAAGCTCGCCAATTCATTACTAAATTGAATAATGAAGGCAACTCATTCAAAGTCCACCATATGTTATATAACGACAAAAATACGACATATAAACACGATATTGCTGAAACCCACTGCCAGTTTTTCGTGAAGTGGTCGGATACACTTCCATGTCGCAAAACGAATGTACCACCTGTCCTGCCTATGCCTGAGAAAGAAGACAAAATTATGAATGCCGTTATCAACCTCACGGAACTCAAACAACACTACACAATCTGAAAACGGGGAAAAGTTGTGGGATTGATGAGTTCATTAAACATATTGGAAACAACACATCAATGATTCTATTAGAGGCGATCAACGAAATATGGAAAATGGGTGTACCAGAGGCTTGGAGAAAGGCTGAAATAATCCCAAAACATAAGAAAGGGAACAAGGTCACGTTAAGAATTACAGACCAATTAGCCGCACTTCAGTTCTGTGTAAGCTAACAGAGAAAATGATCAACCACCGACTACAAGTCTTCCTCGAAACCTATACCACAATTAGAGACGAACAAGCCGGCTTCCAAAAAAACATGTTAACTGCAACCCAAATTATAAAGTTCGCGTGATGTATTAAAGATAGCTTCCAAAGGAAAATTCCCACATTAGCCTGTTTTGTTTATTTCCAGGGAGCCAGGCAGCCAAAAACCAATGATAAGTTACTCATTTATTTAAATATTACTGGGAATATGTTGCGCTGGTTATCCAGCTTCCTTGGCCAAAGGACTGTAAAGGTTAGATACAGTAACAGTAAGTCGAAATATCCCCAGCAGAGAAGAAATATCCCCACAGGGAGCCGTACTGAGTTGCACCCTTTTCCATATTATGATAAACGGCCTAATCATTGAGTTAAAGCGCATCTCGGAAATAGAAGTCCTTGCTATGGCAATGACATTACAATATTGGCCACTAGTAGTAATGTTAAAGCAATGGAGATTACACTTAACTTGACCCTTGATACCTTAATGCAGTAGTACTTGGAAAATAACATGTTCGTCGTCAAAGATAAAACTTCAGCCCAACTTTTATGACCTCCACTAAGAATCATACCGTAAACCTTGAATACGATGGATCGGAAATCGCCGTGCTGCCGATAACAAAATACCTCGGAATGCAACTGGACAGCAAACTTAACTGGAAACATCACATAGATTGGATTTCCACTAAGACAACTAAGAGACTATGTATTCTAAAATGTTAGCAGGGTCTGGATGCGGAGCAATCCAGGATATCTTGACAAACACATATAAGATATACATTCACCAACAATCAAATATGGAAGCGAGGCTTTCAGTACAGCCAGCGAAACCATGATAAGAAAACTGAATACTGCTCAAAACAACGCTCTGAAAATATGTTGTGTCACCAGAAAGTCTACACCAATACCTGCCCTCGAAAGTCACAGTCATGTTGAACCTCTCGAGTCCCGAAGAGACAATAATTCTATGAAAGATGCAATAAAACTGCTGATACTTTCTGGAAGCAATATAGACCGGCTACTTTAAGATTAAAAACCCAAGTTACCCCAAATACACACGCCGAAGCACTCTTGGGGAAGTATAACATTGATCCAGGGGAGCACCAATGCTTCCGAAAACCCAAATTGTACTCAGAGAAAAAACTGTCATCTTTTTCAATTGGGATTAATAAACCCAAGACAGATATAGCTCCAGAACTCCTGAAAGTGGCAGCACTCGAAATTATAGCTGCATTATATCCTGCACCAGAATGGTTACATGTTTATACAGATGGCTCAGCTATTAATGAAAATGCGGGCGCAGTATTTTTCTCGTCTCTTGGCAGGGGAGTCTTCCTTGTGGGAAGAATGAGAACAAATTTTGATGTCGAAGTAGCAGCTCTAAATGAAGCGGCCAATACACTGATTTCTCTGAATATCAAACGAACGATAGTCTTCCTGTATAATTCCACCTCTGCACTCCAAGTATTGGGCTCCCCAGAGCTGGAGCAAGAAGACGATGCGGTAATTCAGTGTAAAGAAAGACTACTGAGACTGTAAACATTAACTGAGAGCCACTTACAACGGGTCCCTGGTCACTGTGACATCAGCGGAAACGAAGAAGTTGACAGATTGGCGAAGGAAGGATGCACAATGAATCAACATTCACCTCCTTCTACCTACGCCACCTTTTATCACTTTCAGGATGGCCACAGGCCACGACTACCTACAAAAGCATTTGCACAGAACTGGCTTAGTCGACTCTCCGATCTGCCCCCTCTGCTCAAAAGAGGAAGGAACGGCTGACCATCTTCTACACTGTGCAGCACTTCAGAGTGATTCAAGAGAAGACACATTAGAAGGACGAGCACGGATGTACTTGGTGGAAGGGCGTCAAATGGTTGACCAGCCAAGAACGGGCATTGGCTGAAGAAGAAGTTTTGTTACTGTTAACAATCAATACTAGGGGAATTCCTAAAGATTTCGACTGACCAAGAAAACACAAGATTTCGTTTTTGGTAGTTCAACAAAGTCACCTTGTAAATAAAAAAAAATTCACTCAAATAATTAGAACAATCATTCTATTTTTAATAATAGCAGCAGTTTTCCAACGGCTTTCCAAATTTTTAAAAACCTCTGAAAAATAAGATTTATCCACATATGAAAAATAAGCGTAAATCCCAGTTTTAACCCAATCACTCAATTGAATCTTCGTCCACTCAACCATTTCTTCGGGTTTGAGAACAAAAAGTAATCTGTGTGCTAAATCTAGTGAATATGGTGGGTGTTGAGACACTTTGAATCGAAGATCATGCAGTTCTGCAGCAACAATTCCAGACGTGTGTGAAGGCGTATCATCGTTATGAAAGAGAATTTTTTTCGCAAAGTGTGGATATTTAGCCTAAATAACATCCTTCAGTTAGTCCAGTAGTGAAACTTAATATTCCCCGTGATAGTTCTGCCTTTCTGAAGACAGTCTACGAGCACCACTCCAAGAAAATCCCAGAAAACCGTTGCCATGACTTTTCCTGCAGACAGAACCGTTTTTGCTTTCTTTGGCGCACTTTCACCTGTTGTCACCCGCTGTTTGGAGTGCTCCTTCGTTTCTGGTCTGCAGTGATGAGTCTATGTTTCATCTACTGATATGAAACATCGGATAAACTCATTGAAAATGCGTTTAAATTAGTCTAAACACTCTTGCAAAATGTTATTCGAATGCATTAGTGGTCCCTTGTTAACAAATGGGCACCCGCAGAGCGGAGAGCTTTCTCATATACAAACTTCGTGTAAAATGTAGTGGAACGGTCTATCAAGTCTTTTGTAATGCCAATCGACTCGCTTAACTCCAATCGGCGACCATTGAGTACGGCATTGTAAATTGTTATCATAGAAGTTTTGGGACGCTCTGAGCGCTCATCATCTTGAATGCATGTAGTACCATGCTTAAATTCAGCAGCCCACTATTTAGCAGTCGAATACGAAGGGGAGGAATTCTTTAATGTGGAACCTAACTCATTTTATATTTCTTTTGGGGTTAAACTCTTCAAAACACAGTTCTTTATCACAGTTCATATTTAAGTTTTATCCATTTTGTAGAAAATGTTAACACTAGTTTGTTTACACGATTGTCACACATAAGTGACAACACTTACGCGTCTGAAACTTTACAGCGCGCTATCTAAAGGATAATACTTAACAACTATCAAATTAATTTGGACATCTTCACGACATCTCTCAGTCAGGCCGAGAACTTTTAGAACATCCCTCATATATTTTATTTGGAAAAAAAGAACCAGACTCAAAATTTTGGTTCACGCTCGAGATTACGAACCTCCAGTCTCCCGGGCTGACACTCTACCAACTGGGCTACCGTGACCTTATCCAGGCGCGGAATCGCTAACCTCTCGCATCTAATTCTACCGGGTCTTGTGTTAGCAACGTTACGGAAACTGGGAATTTTCCACTGTCGCTCAGCGAGCCGCCGGTTTCCGCCTCTTCAGTATTGATAGCTGCGGTGAACGGCCAGTATTGTCGAGTGAAGTATGTTCGTCATTTTGTAAACAGTCGGGTGTTCATGGTGTTTGTGTAAACAGTGAGATATAGTTTAGAACAACGAATTTGCTCAGTGAGGACGTTGAAGGAGATGCCGTAGGAGATTCGTCAGAAAATATCCTGATCATTCAGCTCCTAGCAAATAAGTCAGGTTAGTGAGTAAAGTTCGTTCTTTGGGATCTTTTTGGACCCGAAACCAAAACGATAGCGGTGAGTCTTAAAAGAGAAGTTGAGTGAAACTTGTGCTGTTAGAAACCAGTTCAAGAAAGTCTTTGGATCATTTAGCGCAGGAAGTTGGTGTTTATATTTTTAATATGAACATTTTCCGTAGTAACACATTTTTTTTTTCGTTTCAAATGCACACACACACACACACATACACACACAAGATTTATCACAAAGAATATTTTTAAAGTACACTTTAAAAGAATATTTCAAGCTGATGGGCTCTTCTTCATGTAGGAAGCTAATGTAAATAGAGTGGACTGGAGTAGGCAGTATCTGTGTCAACCTGACGGAACAAAGTGAATGGTCAGGCAGTATTACAAACTGCGAAATACTTACTAATACAAAGAGTAGAAATGACGAAGAGGCACCATAATGGAATGGAGGTAGATTTTACTCACCTATATAGAAAATAAAATCCTGGTGCACCAGTCACGCCTCCTTTCACAAACAGCAGAGAAGAAAACCGAGCGCAATTCCAAGGAACAGTCGTAACGCACGGAACCAAGTAATCGAACGCAAAGTTAACTTTTTAGATGCACGTTAATCGTTAATAACATTAATAACATATAGCGAAATGAAATGGGAAACTGTAGTGTAGCAATGTAACACGTAAAGGAAATAATTGATTCGGCAAAAGGCGTATGCTTTTAACCCTATATGTGTTTGACGGTTATATATAATCTAAATATGCAACCTATGCGCTTTTAACACTATAAGTGTTAATTTCAGCATTTACATGAAATAAAAACAAAATTGAAAGCTATATGTTGTCCTCCCTAAAAAGCAACATTAAAAAGGTAATATTTATTATATTAAGAAAAGAAAGGTAACGTTTGTTGTATTACGAAACGTGCGGACAAATTATGAATTCAAAAATTTTTACATGCATTGAGTGATCCAGTGTAGTGCCTGTTTAATTTCCCTGCAGAAATTGAGCCCAAATAAATGGATGGTACTATATTAGACCTTACCATCAAATTCCAGTGCATTCAGGATCCAAATTATATACCATGGACCATAGGATTCATTCCATTTGGATTATTGCATTTTATGTTTTCAGTTTGTGCTTAGGAATGAGCTCAGACCGTCCAGCACAACATGGATTCAGTAATAAGAGATGGAATCGAACTCACTTCCTTCCCGTTGATAGCACGACACTCTAATAATCTGAACTAACAGTCCAACATGTACTAAAGGTAATTATCCGCCTACGTTTGTTAACTGAAATTCGGCTAGGTCTTCTCCACTGCCGTTCGTGAAAGGAGGTGTGACTGGTACGCCAGAATCATACCCTTTGTAAGGTTACGTTAAATTTTCACAGAACTAAATTAAGTGCTCGGGCAACACGAGATTTATGCAGCAGTATAGCTGCCATCTGCCATCTCCCTATCTGTAAACGTACTGTCAGCAATTGAGGAAGGTAAGGCACCAATGAGGATTAATAAAAAGCACCCATCAAAAGAGAACTGAGCAAACGACCATGCTGAGCTACTGGTAATGGGATTTAGTTCTAACCAGTCGTCTATGAACATTCATTCATAAAGAAACAATGATAGAAGTAAATTCAATGTAAAAAGTTTGGCAAATCTCCAAGTAAGCATGTAGACTAAATTTTTAGAAGCGCAATTTGCTGACAAATAAATTTTTAACTGTAGGTTAAGTAACGGACTTATAAATGTGGTGCAAGGAATGCTTATTGAGCAAGTTTTACATTTCGGATGGTGACAGAGGTATGAACCAGGGATAAGGCGAAGCTCCTTCGTGATGTTCAGGTTTCTTCGAAAAATATTGCGCAGGTTTCGTGAAGATCTAAAACTTAGACGCGGCGTTCTCTGGAGAAGAGTGGAAGTTGTACAGTTTTGTAAAGGAATATTGAAACGCTACTAAAAATTGGACTGATGTAGTCAATACCCGGAAGATATGTAATAATAAAGTTTTACGTATTATCGTCTGTGACTTGAAATACTTGGGCGTAAAGCGTTTATGGGATGAAATGCTTCGTGAGCGCAATAAAGGTAGAGAATAACACCGGTTGATAAGTCTTTGTGTTAAATTGAAAATATATTTGTCTAACAAAACCGTATTGCTACAGAGAAGACGTCGAAGAATAGATAAAGAGAAGGGTATAGGCTTCTTAATGTGTCTAGGACTAAAGCTATCAAAATGCAGATCTTTCTGAAAATTGGTATATATGAGGTGTATAGAAGTTAAAAGTTTATTTACAAGCTTGATATCTATGTTAAGGAACGTAACAAATGTACTAGAGACAGTAGAAGTAGAAGAGTTAAAGCTCAGTCTGGAGATAAAATCTTTAGGTAATCCATACCATACTTCCAGATTATAAATAATTGTCAATGAACCTTAGCCCTACTATAGGAGCATTAGTCCCTGATTAGAAAGTTTTCTTCAAATTGGCGTATGAGTGGGCCACTCTTGTGCCCATAGCGGTGCTTTTTAATTGGAAGAATATTCAGATAGTGTTTCAATATAGCAATACCTTCGACGTGTGGTATGTTTGTATACAACTATATAACGTCAACAGTAGCAAATAAGAAGCCATAATTCAAAAGATTGACCATCTGGACATAACTACCTGTTTGGTGATAAAATTTGTTAGTGCGGAGATTCTTACCGTAGATGAACCAGTTTGCCACTATAGGGCGACCAGGGCAACTTTCATTATGCATTTTGGGATGAAAGTAAATGCAGAAAGTCCTGTCGGAGTTAAGAAGGAAACTTCAGTGTTATTAAAACTTTCAGTAGGATTTGAATTAGCAAATTGTTTGCTATCTCAGGATTAAATTCATTAATAGGATCCTAAGGCAGAGAAGAGTAAGTAATGTTTGCCTGTAAGCTTTAGAGAGATAGACGGCTTGGTCAAGAATAACCACAAAATGAACTGTTGTCTTCCGGTAATGGATAATGTAATTGTTGGAGATAACTTACACAATAAGGATTTCTTTATGGGCGTAAGATTATTTGTAGATTTCGGTTGATCCAATATTTTCTGACTACTCTAGAAAGTAATCAATAAATCGCTCGATCGATGAGTATACGCTAAATCCAGCGGTTCAAGTTTGGAACGAAGGCGAAATTTGAGTAGACAAGGGGTATGCAAGGAGTTGATTGCTAAGATTGAGTGTACCAAAAATATTTATATCGTAGCTGATGACAGAAATTTTATTCTGTGATCAAACGAATACTGGGTATCAAGGACCATTAGAACATTCTGGTTGTTCATACACACAATAAATGATTTTGAGAACGTGAAACATGAAGAATAGAGGAAATTTCATCCATTAAATTTCAATAGAGACTCCGGATGTCAACTTAGCTCTGCTTGGACTCCAACCATCAAGCACAACATTCGGAATATTCATGACACACTGTTGCAGTTGGCGGACCACGCAGAAAATTCCAGTCCAGGTGGCATAACCTACAGCAACGAAGCGGTCCATTCATAGACCGTTCCTTGCTCATTGGACAGTAGCTAGCACCACCCACTATCCCCTAAGTATATTAACAACGTTTTCACCATTTATCACCAGTTCCTGATGAAGGCCATGGAGTCTACAATTGCCGAAAGCTCGACTTTTATCGAATTGACACGACTGATCACCCGAGAAGCTATAATTAAGAATAGAGGAATTCCTAAGTAAGTTCAGAGAAAATTCAAGTGAATATTATAACTAGAGAAGCTTCATGCACCATAACTGCTAAACAAGATAAAATTTGATCGTATAAAAATAAAATTATATTATTTAAGTTTGGAATTGACAGTTATTAATGTATAATTTAGAGCGCACGTTTAAACCAAAATATTGCCTATATTTTTAAAATGTTCTTCTACACTTCTTTATAAATAAAAGGCTTTCTTTAGTTTTGTTATTTTCGTAACTTACAAAATAGTCTATATTTCAATGAAGACGTTTTCATGAATTTTAGTAAGATGTTTTTGTCATCAGTAGCTAGAGCGAAAGTAGTAAGTCGGTGGTAAATACTCTTGTACATTATGCAAACTAATAGCAAAGGATTCTGGGAATCTCGAGTTGCTTCGTAGCAACTTCTTACAAGTCTTGAAATTTCCTGTGACGGCGAACTGCTTGGCACACCGCAAGTTGATGTAGAGAGAAGTTGAGTACAGCACCCTACAGGATGTTGTGTCCTACGCAGCTCATTTGTGTTTCATAACTTTCTTTAAGTGGCAGCATCGGAATAGAAACAAATGCCGCTTCTTGGATGTTACACCTACAAAAATGAATGAAAAGTAATGCATCTAATTTTATAATTTTAAGGGCCAGTTGCATAAAGCATTAACTTGAGTTTAGGGCATAAAATTAATCATTAGTTATATTTAATTCGGAATTTTTGCTTATACAAACATTAATCTAAGATTATTTCGTCTTAACCTCAAATTAAACCTAACTAAACCTAATTTTTAAATAAAACATTTCCCAGAATACAGAAGCATTAAAATTCTCATTTATAAATAAAATGTGTCACGTTTATTTTAATTTCGTGTAGGTAAATTTTCTTCAATGTTTCACTTTTCATTTCCGCGTAATAG
This sequence comes from Metallyticus violacea, assembly GCA_030762175.1. NCBI lineage: Eukaryota > Metazoa > Arthropoda > Insecta > Mantodea > Metallyticidae > Metallyticus > Metallyticus violacea. The sequence goes on from CM060846.1 coordinate 40,555,866, forward strand.
CAACAGATAAACATACAGAATTGCGTTCAATTGTAGGTTATGATAGTCTAACCTTACAAGCGTCATATTGTGCGTATTTCTTTACAGACTTCTGATAATACCAACATCTTATCCTAAGATGAATTTCGCCGTTCTCCTTGTGTATATCACGAGAGAAATAAATCGTCCCTTGAACGACATACAATTCAAAATGAGATTTCGTTTAGCAAGATATGTCGAAAAACTGGAACAGATGTTATGTCCCCAATTTCAATCACAAACTAAGCAAAATTATGCTTTAAATTTGATGTTTTTATACCATTAACTTTAAAGACCAACGCGACAGGGAGCTTCCAAATAGCTATTGAAGATATATTCAAAGTAGTGAGTGGAACGGCCAGTAAAACCATCCATAAACTTCCTAGAACAACTGAAGCTCTGAAACGTCAGTTCATTAAAATGTTAACCGTAGAGGGTGAGGTAAAGAAAGCGATGCTCTAGGCATCTATAACATTCGCAACTTTCCTGGAGTTTTAGGTGCTATAGGGTGCGCAATTAATTTGCTGTGTACAGTTCATGGATACTAACGAAGTGTTAATTGACTTTTTTGTAAAAGTATGACTAAAAATACAAGGACACATTTATGATATAAAATCATTTGGGATGGAAAAGCGAGTTGAAAGTGCTTCTCCTCCGTTCGGCTGTTATGGAGGGCCACAGACGCTTACCGGGAGCAAAGCCCGGCTTCACTATGAACCCACAGGGAGTACTCACATCAAAGTGTCTTAGTTCTCCACTGAAAATCTGGCCTCAAAGCGTGTGGTAAATTTTAAAGCTGATCCACTGAAAAAAGTGTGTAAGGCTGTAGAAGTCGAACATACAGGTCTTTGTTGTACTACTGCCCCTCGGAGAGATTATTTCTCAGCAGGCCTCAATTTTAGTAAAACTTGTGTAACATCATTGAAAAGTTAAGAGCATTGAATCTACTCCTGTAAATAGGAAGCATGTGCGTTTTGATATTAATCTGAAAAGTTTCCATTTTAAAAAAGTAATACTTGGAGAGAAATAAGTGGAATTAAGATGGTGGCCAATTTTTTTTCACCTATTGCAGTAGTTTGTAATTTTTAATAATCTGATTTTTCTTACCATATATCCATTTTGAAGATCTCTTTCTACACTTTATCAACTGACTTAGAAGAAATTAGAATTTTAATGGCAAAACACTAAATAAATGATCTCTGCAGCAGAACTGTCTTGTTACAACATCCTCTTCATCTGTAGCGCGACAGTCCGATTTTGGGCTTTGACTTACCCACCTTAGTCATCTGTCTTCGACACCATTGGGTAGTATTCAGGAAGGAGGGTGTCAGTCATCTTCAAGTGGCTTCCGAGATTGAGAACCCAAAACTTCTATCAGGCAATTTCCCAATTGTCATCACGAGGCTGGGTGGACCTCGTTCCAGACAACCCCAACTTAGAAAATTGCTAAATTGGTACCAGGAATCTAACACGGACATCTTGGCCAGCACTCAGCAACGCTGTCCACTGGACTAGGAAGCAACACTTGTTACAATATAACTAAGAAAAAATTGGCAGCAAAAACAAACTGAGTTATCAATATCGGCTAAATATCAAAATCTACAATGGTAAAGCTCAGCGAATCTTCATTCTGTTTGTGTCGTAAGCAAAGTTGGATTTTTGGTATTTGCTGTGATAAAGAGCAAGTATTTTGCAAAAATCAACATGAATCTAAAATGTTTGTGGTTGAGTTCAGTTTATAGAATGCGCAGTGAACAACAGGCAAACTCGTCCCACTAATTTATTTATTAACTAATATAAATCTTTAAAATTATTTGCATATATAGCATTTTGCGTCAGTTTTTTTTTTAATTTGAAATACCTATTTTATTTTTGCATTTAACAATTTACCTTATGCTATTATAAACTGTAAATTTATATTTTTATTTGCTTTATTGGGTTTTAAAATTTACTCTTTATATTATTGTATTTGTTTATTTGTGTGACTTACTTAAGGACGCTTTTTAACATCTCAAGTCATTAGCAGCTCATTCAATTCAGGGCGTGAAAGTGCCGATAAATTTTGCTCAGACTTGGCGTAAATTTACGACACGGGACCAAAGGCTTTACTCCCCTTCTGAAGGAACCATATTCAGGAATTTTATACGTCAATCCTGGCCGAGTTTGAACCTGTGACCCTTGGTCTACCTCTTTATGTTATGATGGTGTCTTTCAATGTTATATTTCAATATTTAAGTGTTGTAAGAGAGTGAAAATAATTTTGGAGCTTTTGATAATATGTTTTAATTACTTATTGTAGCTTTGAATGGATTTATGGAACATGTTATCTTTATTTACTCAATAGATGTGAAAAAAATATAAGAAAATGAAACTGAAAGGTAACACATATATTAAAATGCACACCCTACAAACTTGGGGAGCCACAATAAACTGGATGTTGAAATAAATATTAAGTATTATAAAAATATAACTTTAAAAGAGCAAACTTGCATTTTTTGCCCCAATATTAAAAAATATCCTTGCCTAAAATATTGAAACTATTAAGAATTTGAGTGTCAAAGTCATCCCATATAGCCTAAACTTGGCCTTACCTGATTTATATCTCTTTCCAGAACTAATTGAACGTTAAAACAGCAAATATCCGAAAGAAAACGCAAGGAAGCGACTGAGTTACAGAAAAAAAGATCTTTGAAAGAGAGTGGCAACAAAAGTAAATATAAGAAGTAAAAGAGTACGTTTCAATAATTAGTTATGAATTTCGATTATTAAATCCCCTTGTTTTTTAGACGGTATACAGTTAATGTTTTATTTCATTCAATTCTAGTAAAATATACAAATTGCATATTAGAAAAGAGTCCAAGAAACTGTACATATTTGAAAGCGACTTCATTCGAAATAGCTTAACATTCATTAAAAAAGAATACGATTTCTTTCAGGAGTAAAGTGCATAAACCAAGTTATCCCAAATGTTCTGTAGTAAATAATAACTAATTTGTATACGCCTGTCAAGTATTCCTTTAAATTGGAGTAATTACAACATTTTACATAATTAATTCACGTGCATGAAATTATACCTGCCACATTTTTTTATAGTTTTTCTCTTAGATATGATCTATAGCTGCCTAATGCATAAGCTTCCTGACTGAAAGAAAGCACTTGCCACTTACGCGCTGTATCAAATATGCGATGTCATAGATTTAGCTCTTATATTATGCCATCTTCTCCTATCTACCTTAGTGCAGAGTAATCCGTTGGGTTTAACCCACATTATATTTTGGCCACACTTGGAATATGAAGCCAGTTTAAGATAATGTGCTGTTAGTGGTCTTTTACTCCCCCCTTTCCTTCTAGTGCTGTCATGCATTAGGACATTCCTTTTTAAGCGTTACACACTTTAAAAACTCTCCAAGAATTATTCTACAAATGTGAACGAATCGACAGACTGCAAATGACGATTAAATTTAATACATTTCAAAATTTTGATGTAAATTTTTCTTTTACAAATAAACATTTTAGAACATGACTTTTTATGCTATTCATTCTTTTGTTGTTTAATTTAAGCTGAATATTGAATCTAAGCGATAAACTATGTTATTAAAGCGTAAAATATTCTGTATAAGGCAAATACGAGGGCTGTTTAATAAAAAATGGTCATAAATGCTTTGGCAACTTACTTTACTCATACACATGAACTTTCTCAAAGTAGTCCCAGTTGGATGCAATGCATTTGTTCTAGCGTTTCTGAAGGTCTTCAAAGATGTGCTGCAAACCATTTTTGACAGATCCTTCAGAAATGTCTTTGCAGCCTTCACCACTGTGAAAAATGCCTCCCACGAAGATGGTTCTTCAATTTAGGGAAGGAAAACATCACACGGGAACAAATCTAAACCATAAGAGACGACAAAGGACACATCCTCATGTGTCCTCATTTTCATTTTTCAGAAATATTCAGCTACAGCACTTACGATGTACGGCCGTGCATTATTGTGTTGCACATCCAGGTTGTTGCGCGGAAATGTGGCATTTTTCGTATGATATGGCCTTGCAGCGTTTTCAGACCACCTCTGTAGTATTGCTAGTTACAGTTGTGAGTGTGGAAATGTCATGCCGATAAACCATTGTTATATATCTAAAATTAAATGACAATTACTTTCCCAGCAGAAACAGTCACTTTTGCTCTTTTTTGGTGTTATTGATGATGAAGATTTCCACACAGGACTTTGCAGTTTGCTCTCAGGATCGAAATGATGTATCCAAGTTTCATCAGCAGTGATTACCTGTGAAAGAAATTCCACATTTTCCTAGAATATCTTCAACTGCATGCAAACCTATAAGCATACGTTCTTTTATGTGGGAATCAGCAGTCTTGGAACCCACCGGGCATAAACACGTCTCATGTGCAACATTTCAGTTACCAACGTGCGGGCGAAATGTGTACTTAATGTTATTCGACCATCCACTCTATAACAACGACTGCAGCGGTGTTAATGTTTGCTTTCGTTAGAACACAAATTGGAAGGAAGAACAAACTCTCCAAAGACTTTCTGTATACTGCACAAGTTTCAGCTAAAGACGTGTTGAGACGAAAACAGAATTTCAGAGCAGCATATGTCACCTCTATTTAGCTGTAGGTGGAACTGGACATGTCTCAACTTACACAACTCTCACAAGGAAGTCGAAAGTGTCAACAATAACTTGAAATTTTAGCTCGAGAAAGTATACCTGTAAAAATTATGATAATTATTTATTTAACAGTTCTCGTAGTCTTAGCATTCTTAGGTTCGATTACATAAAACATTTAATCTAAGATTAAATGTTAAATATGAAATACGGTCAGTTTTGACTGTGGAGTTGCGTTATATAAAAGTTAATATAGGTTTTTTTCTAAATGAACCAGATTTAATGTATCCGACGGTTCTCTTCGGTTCATAGCCGCTTCAGAAGTCACTCACTAATGCCGATATACTTTCTGTGATTTTTAATGGAACGTTGCCATTGGAGTTAGTAAGGGTAGTTCATAAAAATTGAAATTTATATTTTTGTTATTTTTGCTTGTTTTATGGGCGTTTTTTATATCCACGTGTTCATGAGTTTATGAGATTTGAGGTTATGTTGTAAGATACACGTGTTGCATATATGACATACAATTACGATATGCTTCAATTACAATTAAACACTATCTCAGATTACTCGGGTGATGAAGATTGGCGTTTTAATCCGATCTTCTTGTGTTTAGGGAGAGCAGAAATCCAGGAAAGTTAAATAAAATGCAATTTAAGATTAGATTTTGCCTCTCAAAATTGTTCATGGAAGAATTTGAACAGAGATTGCGTCCAACCTTAGGAAACCGACAAAGCGAAATCTTCCCTTCCCACCCATGTTTATGTTATTGCTACAGGCATGTAGATAAAGCAACTGTGCATATAGTGAGTGACACGAGAAGTAGCTGCTTTAAGCACACTTCTTATAGCGTTCCCTATTGAGCAAGCTCAAGTGCGAAAAATTCATCATAGCTTTTATGAAAATTTCAGTTTTTGCAGTGTTCTAGGTGTTCACATACACTTATTGTTTCACCTTGTGTACTTACTTTCCTGCCTTACCTTCCTTTAACGTTCTTCTTTGACTCCATATATTTTAATTTATATAAATAAGCGAATTTTCTAGTTTTCGAATCTGCGGCTACCTATCGGTTTTCGAATGTTATCTTTTGCTTTCCTCCCTACTTTAGCAAGGGAATAGCCGTTTCCAAGTCTCGCTTAGCTGAAGGCTACAGAACTCTTGCGTATGGGAGTATCCTGGGCTTGGCAATCACAATCCGCGAGTTGTGGGTATATGCACATTTTCCTTACAGAGCATTTTAAAATCTAAACAAGTTCTATATTTCTTATTTTTCAAATTTGTATTTTTTTCTAGCTTACTTTTTATTCTTCCTGCGTAAGCTGGTACAGTTTGAACTTTATGTGCTACAATTAGAATTTTCTTAAGACCCCACGCGCTATTGTGACCATTTTTCTCATCGCGCGATCAAACGCTAGCGGTTTTCTGAGGATGTAAAGTGATAAAAGTAACCAAAATGAACGTTCCTGCATTCTTGAAATCATTTGATAATATGCAGTTTTTACCAGAGTTAAATGGAATTAAATTGTAAATAGTTACTTCCCTAGCCGCACAACTATTTCAAAGACGGACTTTTTTTTGTAAGCTAGTCGCCCCCTCGCATTTTCTTCCAGATCTTTATGATTTAAGAATGAATGAATGTGTTTAACGCCCGTTTTTGCTACAGAGGCACCACAGGCGATGGACACTCAATGATATATTGGAAAAGGATTTTTATTTTAAAAGTAGGAATCGTTTCAGGCCTGAGTTTAGGGTACCTCCCCGGCATTTGTCATTTATGAGAACTGAGGAAAACCTGGAAAAAACCTCAGTCAGGGAGGACGGTCCTGGCGGGATTCGAACCCCAGACCTCTCGCTCACTAGTCCGCGCCTTAACTACCTCGGCCACCCGTGGCGGTTTTATTACTTAAGTGTCAAACTAATTCCGGAAAAAAACAAAAAATGGGTAAGGCCAAAACTGGGCTGTATGGGGTTAACTACTTCCCCAACATTCTTATAGTTTCACTATTTAGGCAAGGATTCTGAAACTTCTGTGTGAAAAATACAAGTTTGTTTATTTAACCATAGAGTTGATTGTAGCTCCCCAAGTTTTATTTTAAAGTTCATTGTCCTCCAAATCTTTTTTTTTTATTATTAATAATTCCATTTGCTTTTTAAAAGTGCACGTGTTAAGGCTGGCCAAAGCATTGCTACTGCCATTCTGTAGAGAATATTATTTCATTTAGTGAAGCTTTTTTATAGGCTTCCTTGTTCGAGAATTGGGCAGCTTATGATTTTCTTGCGGGAGAATTAGTAGACGGAGCGATTAGTTAATTTAGCACTGCTACAAAACGAACGAAAGCTGTATAAATTCTTAATTTTTCACACATTTATACTCTGATAGCATGCTCATCGTGAAGTGATAAAACTTTAATAAGTATGTTACTCATAAATATAGTCATTTTATTTTATAAAAATTAAAACATAAAAATAAACGAAACTGTACCGTAAGCAATATGTTCACCCATCAATTGCGTGTTAAAATAAATAATGTATCTCGTGCCTATAAAAATGATAGTGCGGCGATCAGCACGCAAGATCGTGCCAACCAACTGGGTTACTCACAGCTTCTAAGGCTCGTGAATGGAAGGCCGCGGTTTGAATCCCGCCAAGAATGTCTTCCATAACAAGTTTTCCTCAATCTCCATCAATGGCAAATGCCGGGAAAGTACTAAACTCGGTCCTGAACGTATGCTTCCCAAATTCTCTTTCCCATTTAATTAAACTTTTATTAGCGCTCACTGTCTAAGATGTCACATAGGCGTTAAAATAAACAAAATTTACACACAATATGTAAAGTGAGAGCAATAGTAATAAGGTCCTTGTTTTTCAACTTTTATTTTAAAAGCACTGGGTACAGATTAAGAATGAACGCCATGTCAAGTTGAGGCGAGATATTGTCATTTATCACAACCAGGTAATGAAATTGCAGTGGCTAAAGCAGGCAATCAATTAATGAAAATGCTTATTCAACAAAGCTCGCCCTAATGGCTACAAACTGCGAACATTAAAGCACATTTGCATAGGTAGAAGTTTTCATTGAATGGAGTAACGGAGCCCGAGTTTTTCGTAGCTTTACTTGCCATATAAAGAGGAGCATACGGAATTTAGAGCACTACTAGGATTTCGTTCTAATAGACAACCATTCAGTGTCATAAGATGGTATGGTTTGCGTCTCTTGCAGTAAAAACCATATTTAATTGGATTTCTTTAGAGATTCAACCTTGGGGTGCGTTTTAGAGCAAGCCACCCTATATAAAGCCGGCTAATGTGAAATTGAAGTGATTGCGGTTGATGTTGGCAATCACCAGCTTTGAAGTTTTCAGTGGTTTTAAAATTGATTGTTACCCAGTCGTAACAATAACATTATTGAGCTCTTTGTATCAGTTGCGCTGCCTGTGCAAATTACTTCTTGCGCACTACAAAGAACGCTTCTATTGTCATAAGTCATCAAAAGCCTTTTTCGCTTGTATTCCTAATCAGCAGTGAGTAATTGTCCAAAATACCCGTTTGAGAATCTTTTACTCCGGCATCAAAGAGAGTGAACACTGATCATTGCATTATTAATTACATATTTTAATGCCACATATTTATGCACAAAGCAAGGATTTAATTTTTATGTAGGAATGGTTTCCTTAAGTTTTATTTTACATATTTTAAATATTTTATGTACTATTACATCTTTCATATTGTATTGAAGAATTTTCTTGTTTAAATGCTCAACGTTGCTGCTGCTAAATTAAAACAAAAATGTTATTAATCACCAACAACGACTTGATTAAAACATTTTCCTTTTTTATTCTGCTCAAAACGTATCAAAATATGCAACGATCAATTGTTAACCGCGGTTCGCGTCTTTATATCGCTCAAACTCAACACATGGATTTTTATTCCCAACAGATTGATATCATCAACAAAAAAATGTGAAATGAGCTTGAACATTGTACTTGCCTAACTCATGTATATAGAGATAGAGATCAATTCCTCAATGTAAATAAGTTGTTACCAACATCAAAAAGTTCTTTAATTTTTAATCCCTTTATCATGCACAAAACTACATATCAGTGCCTCCACAGCCTGTGATTGAGTTAAAGCTGCAGGAGCACTTCGCAGCTGTGTAGGCAGATGGAGATCAATTCTTCTGATTCCGCAGAGTTTGTAAGTGTATCCTTGATCATTTTCAAACGCCATTTCAACACTAACAGAAAACTGGAGACTTTAGACTTGTCTGGGAATAATCGAAGATGCAGTTTCGTAGGTTGGCGTGGTGCCTGGGTATGGTGTAAGGCGTGCTAAAAATAAACTTGAATATTAAAAAAAATTGATTTCCCTTATTTAATTATGAAAACATATGCCCCCTAAAATATTGTTACTAGCAGCTTCTTTGCACAAATATTCACCGGCGACATTTTGCGACCGAGCTATTTTTCTATGAGTATAAAAATGCAATGTGCACTACATTTGAACATTTGGGAACAAAAATTATACATGGGCTTCCGCTTCCAACGTAAATGAGAGATGCTTATATTTCAGCACTTTTCCATTCAGTCCGATAGCAGAAGACTTGTTAATTAGAGAGTATTTTAAAATTACACATACGAATTCCTCAGTTTCATTAGCTATAACTAATAGCTAATAGAAAAGGAAACATCTGAACTATTATGTAAAAACTTACGCTCATAACTGAATAAAATATTTTATATTACATACCATTGCTGTATTACAAGTTTATAAAATATTTAATGTTATTTTCATACTTATGTCCCTATTTCTCAGTTTAATATTAAATAAAATTTGGGTTCTACTATTATATATACCGCCAGGAGTGACCGAGGTTGTTAAGGCGCGGACTCTTGAACAGGAGGTCTGGGGTTCAAATCCCGTCAGGACCGTTCTCCCTGACTGAGGTTTCTTCCAGGTTTTCCTCAGTCCACATAAATGGCAAATGAGGGGAGGTACCCTAAACTTTGGCCTGGAATGTTTCCTTCCTTAATAAAAATCCTTTCCCAATATATCATTTCATCTCATATACGATCAGTATTCACCGCCTGTGGTGCCTCGGTAGTTAAAAAGGGCGTTAAACAAAATTTAAAAATAACTATATATGTATTGATGATTGGCCTTACACGTGGTGCCGCACCGCCACGGGTGGCTGAGGTCGTTAAGGCGCGGACTCGTGAGCGGGAGGTCTGGGGTTCGAATCTCGCCCGGACCGTCCTCCCTGACTGAGGTTTTTTCCAGGTTTTCCTCGGTCCTCATAAGGAAGGAAACGTTCCAGGCCTAAGTTTAGGGTACCTCCCCTCATTTGCCATTTATGTGGACATAGGAAAACTTGGAAGAAACCAACGGTCAGGGAGAACGGTCCTGGCGGGATTTTAACCCCAGACTTCCTGTTCAAGAGTGCGCGCCTTAACGACCTCGGCCACCCGTGGCGGTAAAATGCTGAGTTTGATTTATTAGAAATATTTATGGCACGAGTAAGTACGAGAATATATATTTAATGCAAAGATGTAAAAATGTTAACATTTTCGCATTAGATTCCCTAATGTAAAATACATTATTCTACTATTTTCTTTATTTTATGTACACAAAATGGGTGGTTTCAAACTGAATTTTTCGAAGTGTTTGCTAACGATTTAGAAGACCTCACAAATCATTAATGTTAGCCAAGATTTAATTTTTTTGTATGTATTTCATTTCTAGTCCTCTGAAACAACTCCTGTACACTGCTGTTCTTGTTTTTATTCCATTGTTTGCAGTTTTTATTTTCTTTGCAAGTAAATTATACTGTTAAGTGACATTTGGAGAGGGTTTTCGGCGTTCTCTCTCTGGCGTACAAGTTTCGCTTTCACTTTCCCGCTATAAAATTCAGTAAAATGGAAAGAGTTGTGGCTTCTCAAAGGATAGCAATTCAACGAACCAAAATGAGAGGAAGGAGAGTACTCGGGGGAAATCCTTCGTCACTGCACACCCACTAGATCAAACGATTTTAAAATCAAAGTCGCGAAGAGGGATGCGTTAGAGAGTTATCGGTCTAATTAATTACTGTCTACACTAATAAAGTATAATTACACACTTGGTTGGTGAGGAGTTTGTTTAAAGAAACTTGGGCTTCCACGCTGACAGACTGGCACAGAAAAAATTCCCCACGTTTTTTTCAAATTTGGAGAGGAAAGAAACGTGCAATTTAATACCAGTACGATGAAGGGACGTAGTAAGATTGCTTTTATTGTACGTGGGTCTGACTTGTTACAACAGTGATCCCAGAGCATAGGATTATATGAGACAGTATGTTTTGATTAGTTTTTTTTAATCCCATGTGATTAATATCAATGCATATCTGTACGCTGTCGATGATCCTAAATAATTAAATTTTTAATCTCAATACATATTCAAACTAAAACAAAATAAAATTCTATGTGTTTATTTTCTATATGAATGGCAATTGTTTTGCGTTTAGACAAAGTATGAAATAGTGAATCTAGAACGGGTTATGGAAATGATTTACAGTAGCGGTGATTTATGAATACCTCGCTATCTATGGACACGTTCATTCGTTAGCGATGGACCGATATTAGTACGCCATGCAGACTCTAGATGGTGTTTAAGCACAGTGTGTAGCGAAAATACAGTGTTCGTTTGTTGTCAAATAGAGAAAGACGTAGATAAAATGGAATGCGACTATAATGGACATAGGTGAGCTGCATGGTTTTTATAGAAGGCGCCAAAATTGCTGAATTTCACAGACGTGTAACTGCGGTATGCGGTGAAGAAGCTCCTGCACAGAGGATCGTTTACATCTGGATCAATTAGTTCGCCAGCGGCAGGGAATCTGCATACAAGAAGGTAGTACTGGTTCGCCGTCAACATTGCGGACTCCCAGGAAAATTGAGGTTGTGTTTGAATTGATTATGGCTGATAGGCGCATAACATTTGGTGAACTGAAATATCAAACTGTCCTCGGCTACGTAACTGTGCACAACATTATTCGCGATGATTTGAATATGAAACAAGTGTGCACACCTTAAGTTCCACGTGAGTTAACACACTTAACAAAAGAGCTGAAATCTGTCGTCGGCTACTGTAATGTATAATGAAGATGCAGATTTTTGAAGAAGTTGGTGACTGGTGAGAGTCATTGTGTTACTGTCACACACCAGAGAAGAAAGTCCAGTCCATGCAATTGAAAATACCAGAGAGTCCCCGGTCTAAGAATATCTTGCTGCTCCACCTGAGGGCAAGCAGATGGTCACTTTAGTACACTTGACTTCAAGGAACAACTGTCAACAGCGAGGTCCTTACACGACTTAGATGCAGGATTCAGCAACGCAAAAGGGGAAGTGGTCGACAGGAGTGCTCCTCCAACATGACAATGCACGGTCCCACACCCGTAACACCACCACAACAAAGTTGGCTACGTTGGGGTTCACCCACATTCAGCGGATTTTGCTCTGTCTAATTATGTCTCATTCGACAACACTGAGGACTCACTGCGAGAAAAAATTATTCGGCAACAACGAGGAAATTTCATGAGTGGTGATGTTGTACTCCCAAACAAACGGTTTTGCGATCATAACGAAGTTATCAGGGAGATGACAACAGTGCATGAGGTTAGTGGGGAGTATATTGAGAGTTTTTACGTGCATACACGTGCATAATAAATAAGGTACAAAATCTACTATTGTACATCATTTCCGAACGCCTTTCGTAATATAAGAAATAATCCGAGAGATATGATGGTAAGTAAAACCACGAATCTCCATCTTCTAAATTCCTTCATTTATAGCTTAAGAACGCTTTACATGATTTCACCTATGGATCTTGTTACATCTAAATATCCTGCCGAGAGCAGTTTCTTATTTAAAGATAAACTGAGATGACACAATTTAATATAAACTAGTTTTAGCATGCGTAGAATGGTTTACACAGCAAAAATTATAGAAACTGTTTTGGGAGCACAGATAGAACTATCCACATTAGTTTCGTAGAACATTGAAAAGTTGTGTTTTTAACGCTCCAAACTTCGCGATCATGGAAGGGATCAAAAGCTGTTGATATACTGAATATTTGCACATTTCGGTATTCTGAGTTGTAAAGGGACCCATGAGCTGACAAACAATTGAAAGATTGGGCTACTTCGTCTTGTTGGAGTTCCAGAAACGTCTACCAGCTTTGTGATTACAACTGTAGTTAAGGAATCAATAGGATGAAGCAGTTTCGGGTTAGAGTTGTTCCTGGCGTCGGCCTGTTGCCTACTCTTTGGGACAACAGAATCTTATGGGCGTTTATCGCTGTGTTTTATTGAGCCTCGTTCAAAGAACTGGAAGAGTATGCTTTTGCTTAAAATGATTACAAAGTGTAACATATCGCCACGGGTGGCCGAGGTCGTTAAGGAGCGGACTCGTGAGCGGGAGTTCTGGGATTCGAATCCCGCCAGGACCGTCCTCCCTGACTGAAGTTTTTTCCAGGTTTTCCTCAGTCCTCATAAATGGCAAATGCAGGGGATGTAAGTAAACTTAGACCTGGAACGTTTACTTCCTTAAAAAAAATCTTTCCCAATTTATCATTTCATCTCATGTATCATGTGTTCACCGCCCATGGCGCCTCAGTAGCAAAATCGCGCGTTAAACACCACTAAAAAAACAGTGTAACTTTTACACTACACACTTTATTGTTCGTTACTTATTTACGTTACATCTTCATAAAATCACCTTGCCATAAAGATTGTAATTAGGGTCTAGCTTTGATCTCAGGTTGTCTGCGCCTGTCCTCACGTTCAGGTCACCGGCCCTCTAATTACGATTGAAAACTTTTCGCAGTTTACTCGGCACGAGACACTACTAGCCACTGCTAGGTGTTGGTTTATTTAAACGAACTTATTTTTTAATATCTGCTACATGGTTTGCTCGCCCGTTGGTGGAATTAAACATGGAGTAAGCGTGAAAAATCTAACTTACATTACGAAGGTTTCTAAACGAGACGAACTGTCTCTTTATATAACTCAAGAAAAATCACCTCCACGTGATTTTTTGACATCGGTGCTGTTCACAAATACACGCGCACGCTACCCGTGACACTTTAAAAATTCAAAATATACAGAAAGGATTGGCTCGCTCTAAATTACGTCTTAAGGCGCCAAATATCAGCATCCTTAGGCGACCAAAGTTCAAATCATAATTACCCTCCGCTCGCAGCATGAACATCAAAATATACAAAGATTGTTTTCCATGTTCATTTTTTGCTACCCTTTAACATTTCATCATTTTATAACTCTTTCTTGTTAGCAATGAATTTACCTTTACATTTACATTAGTGTAACATTTGAATTAGTGTACGAAATACTAACACCATTAACTAAGCAATATAGACTATCAATAAATATTTATAATGTTTATTCCAATAATGTTTTCACGAAAGCTTGCGATAAACACTTCTTCAAGGGATAACAAGATTAAGTAATTTGTCAGATGACTTAATTTGTAGAGGGATATAATACAAGTGCATAATAAATTTGTAGGACAAAGCGACGGTAAGCACAAAATGAGCAATGATGAAAGAAAGATAACGAAAAACAAGACCGCTATGAACCCTGCATGTCGAGGGTTTTAAAAGGTGACCTGGGTGTATAGTGTGAATAAAGTTCCACTCAGCTTCGTCCGCTTATTTGGCATTCCAGAAGACAGTTACATAAAAGGGTGGTAGTTCAACCCTGCAAGTCTAGACTTGTGGGGGCAAGCTGGGGTCATAATAGGGGTATAACTTCATGCTCTTACAATCTTCCGCAAGCCCGTAAACTCTCCCATCTGGTTACTCGTTCAAGAGATTTATTTGCTTTGAACCTTTCATTTTTATTTTCCCTGAATGAATCAATTCAAATAAACAATACTAGAATATTCCCAGTACAAAAATTTAGCATCCTTGCACTTTAAAACTTTATACAATTACACCTTCATATTTGAATGACACTACCATTCAGTCAGCTCTTGGTGGACTCAAGGTTCCATCTTTTTCGAAGCATAAAGAACACTCTCGTAGTCATCAGCACGGATACAGCGAACTAATAACAGAATTTATTCCTGATAGATTCACGAAACTGTTCATTATCTGCATCATCCGGTAATTGTGCTGAGTAATGGGTACAAATAATTAAATGATATATTCCAAGTGTTATTTCAATGTTTAAAATATTATCATTTAATTAAGAATGTTCATGAAGGGAGTTCATTTCAATTATTACTCATAATACATTTGTATTTATTGGCTGGTATATTATTGTAACAGTTGATTCATTGCAAATTTGTAATCTAAGGGAAATATAAGCACGTAGTATTTATTGTAATTAACAACGTTATAGCAATGAAGTAAAATGTATTATATAATGTAGTGAATGCATGTAATGATGCAGGTGAAACCTTAAAAATACTACCATACAATGAAGTGGTCTTTAACAAACCCATAGGTGGTTTAACGAGTGCATGATTTGCAAACAGATAAAATAATTTCTCCCATATATTATAGCGAATATAACATAATAAAATATCACATGTGATTGTCTAATTATGAACATTAATTAAACTCTCAGTAGAAACAATTACCACTAATTTCGTCCCTAACCAAACACGGGAACTACTTTAATAAAATTCTAATTTAAATGTGTGGCTGTTTAAGATTCGGACAATTATACCTTGTATTTACAATATATTAATGATGTATAATTTTATTTCAAATAATTTATGTCTAAAATGACATAATCGTTCCTAAAATTCTAAAATATAGTTAATTTATCAATATCCTTCAATACATTCTAAGCCAGTATCAGGTTGAACAGCTACTGTATTTAGATAAAAACACATTCAAAATGCTATTACTTTGAAGCACAGACGATAAGCTTAATAACAGCGGTGAATATATTGTGGGCCACCACAAGGCTATATTGGTGGCCTGTTTTGTAGCTAATGCTACTTTCGTGTTCTAACATTGATCTCTATGAATAAATGTAGCTATCCTCATGTTCTCTTTGCCTATATTTGGGGAGATGGAAAAGATAAAAATGAAAACTGACGTACTTGCATTACAGAGTGAATAGATAGAGAGCTGGCGAGGGGTGAGAAGGGGAGAGGCAGAGTTCGGGTTATTAATTCAGAAGTTGGAAATGTAGGTAACGATGCTCCACCATCAGTGTGCCCCTTTTCATGCCCATAACATCTGTATTTGTTCGCCAAACAAAGAGAGTTATAAAAATCTCCAACAAATGATTCAGCTCATTTTCGATAATGCACATTTCTCTGCTTCAAAGAAAGCGTTTACAAAATACTTTTTACTTCATTCATTTGAGATTTAGGTGTTTTCTTTAATATTATGTTACGTCTACTAATGCAAAATCAAAAGAACTGCTATTTTGCTTTAGCGATTACAAGAAGTTTGCAGTAAGACAAACACTTTTTTCATATTTGTTAATGGGAGAGTCAGAAATAACGAAAAGCTTTCCTTTAATTACCTATTCTCTTTTTATCTGGTTGATGGTTTTTCTTCTGTACACTGATTTATTTTCTCTCAAACATAGCTCAAAATTATTGTCTAAAAGACAGTTGTACTTCCTTATTAACGAATGGCTAAAACTGCATACTTTCAAAGGCTGCAAAAGTTTATATGGCAATTTGTTGCAGGTTCCCTGTCCACTTTCGCTTCTGCTTGCATTGACGGACTGCAGTTTTTTCTCTACTTAAAAAAGTCAGATAGCTTCAGGGGTGTACGATCTCCATCTTCGTTTACATAATAATTATTAATTTGTTTTAGAAGGCCTATAACAGTGAAAATAGGGTGTTAAACGCTTACAAAATAAAATTTTACGTTTTGATAGTGCTGTTGAACGGAACTAACACAAAACATCTGTGTGTTTAAAATTATTATTTTTTAAAAAATTATAGTAATGGGTGCATCAGCCTTAACCCAATTCTTGGGATTGTTCAAGAATGAATTACGTTTTATCTGCGGGGGTAGAAGTTGTACTACACGGATATTCTCTGTACGTTACTAAATATCATGTATCTTATTTATACCACATTTACTTCATATTTCATTGCTAGGTTTAGTCAATGCATGGTATTTGGAGAATGCATACATCTATGCTAGTCTTCTCAAACTTTGGTCTACAAAGCTTTATAGTACTGTTAATAGCATTTACTCTTCAATACATACAATTATTTACAAAAACGAACGTTTATACATAATTACCATGTATATTTGTTGAGATAACGTAAGTTAGAATCAAAATGAAGGCAACCGTTTGTTAAGGAGGTAACTTTCAAAAATGTAAGTGGAAAACGTGCCGTTATAATTTCTCTGAAAACAGCACCATCCTTCGGCAGCAAACTGCATAGACTGCGGCATGCTAGCCCCAGATTTTCTCGGACTATCAAAGAAAGTAACATAAGTCTGTCGTAATAACTTCTTGTGTGAAAAATAAAATCTCTGCATTCCTTTATCCCCAAAGCAAGTATGGAAAACTTTTATTCAGTACTCAGAATACAAAGGTCTCCTCTTAAGCTCGATAAGATGGCTTGCAAGTAAAACACATCTCTCTTATTCAGCAATTAAAATTAACTAGTAATTTTGTGCAATACTGTTAGCTACTATTATTATTATTAATGATATACACTTTTGGGATACTTAATGTTGGGGTCACGGCCTGATTCTTTATTCCAACTTATATACTACACACGGTTAGTGCGAAAGAACAATTTTCATATATAATGACCTATTTCATAAGTTATTACCATAGGATTCATGTTGAAAGAGTAGCAAATGTAATATCACATTACCATTTTTTGTTTAATAAACCTACTATAGTAAAACGCAATTTTACAACAATAGTTTTGCATTCCTTTTCATAATAGTAAATTCAGCCAACCTTTTACTATACTTGAAACTGGGGTAAATACTATTACTCTCATTATACAGGGTGCCAGAATGTATACACACTTTCACAGTAGATATCTATTTAATGTATTTCAAAGTTGGACCTAAAAGCAACAGTAATGTGTAGTATGACGTTCTGTAAACAGATGTGACTCACATACATTATGATAGCGTTGCTACGTGACAGGTAAATCAACAATAAACAAATGTAACCAAGATTATAGCAAATCAACAATGAACAAATGAAGCCAAAATTCTGTAAACAAATGCTCACATTACACTATGCTTTCGTTACTACAACAAAATGGAGCCAAGATTATCGTTTAGACAGCGGAAAGCAACCTTGAAACGCTATTGGAAAACCGAGAATGTTGTTGAAGTTCAAAGGCAGTGGAGACATGTATACAGAACAGAGCCGCCAACGCGAGTAACAATTGCATGCATTCGAGACAAATTTGAGATTCATGGTACCGTATGCGATATTCACAAGGGCAACTCTGGCCGACTACCACATTACCACCGAGATCCACGTGTGTACCTTGATAACAATCTTCCAAGAAGCTGGATAGGACGAAGAGGTCCGATTGAGTTTCCACCGCGTTCTTCGGATCTAACTCCGTTGACTTCTACCTATGGAGAACTTTTAAGGATGTTGTGTACCGTAGAAAACCAGCTACACTGCCAGTACTTCGGGAAGAAATTGAAACTGCATGTGCTTCAATCGCTGAGGACACTTTCATAAACGACGCTCGATCAGTAGTTCAACAGACTCAGAAGTGTATCGACGCCAATGGTAGGCATTTTGAGCAACCGTTGTAACTGTAAATATCTAATATGATTACTGCTCATCGTTTTCTGTCTGTGTGAATTCAGTTATGTTATGTTAACACATTTTTTTCTTTGCTTGAAGTGTGTATATATTTTTGGCAACTTCTATATATTTATATATTTATTTTCTTGTATGAAATCTTAAAGCATAAAATGATATTGTCATCTAATTCAAGTAACTCTGAGCAAAAGGAAGTGATATGTAGTCCAAGACACTCTCAGCAGAGCGCAAGAAATTCAACTTGCAATAGTAAAGACTATGTATTTTTTCCGCTATGATAACTACTGCAGTAGATTTGTTTATGAAACACAGATTTTTACGTAAGCAAAAATTTAGTAACTTACTACAATGCTTTATACTGCTTTATAAAACAGGCCGCAGGTAGTTTTCAAACATTGCAAATACGGTAAAAATTTTGGTTTAATAGATTTTTAGCTTTTGCATTTATGAGTTTGTGAGCATTGTGAAGAACATATTGTTATATTATTTACGCTTAATTATGGTTCAAACCTTTTGGAGCACACTGTATACCAGATGACCGTAAGGGATTACTGACCGCTTCTAATCATGAAGAACCGGTGAATGCAAATGTTGTTAAGTATGGCAGACCTCCCTCAGTCATGATTATACCTTGAATGTGATTGACTTGTTTCTAATCATCTTTGTTCTGCATTTACAGCACAAGGAGAGCAAAGCGTATTATATAATGCGTTTTGATTGGCTGTCATTCGATCATTCTTAATACCTTGCTGAAAACTACCATCATCATTACACAACGAACAAAGTCATACCTGTTTTTCATTATTTATTTTTTTGAAAATTGCCTAAACTGTTAGATGAGCTACATTTCTTATTAGCATTACTTTTGCGAAGTAACGAGTAGAAATGGATATTTGGTTGACTGCACTTGTTGAAACTTCACAAATATTTCATTTGTTGATGGGCACATTCATCAAATGCATAATGTAATGAAAGTTTTAAAACCCCAGCGTAACAATATATTCTCAGAGCAAGAGATCTTTCTCGAAAAAGTTTTGCAGTGGTAGTTGGAAGCCACTTTGTAGAGGCCATTGGAAGCCGAGAGCTCATTTTTGAAACTCTGGAGCCATTGCGCAGCTAGAAACAAAAGAATCTCTTAGATTTACTTTCCCAAAGAATAACATTCTGTTTCTTTCCACTCTAGCCCTAACGCCTTTCTGTCTCTTCTCTCCCTTCTAGTTCCCCCACATTCATTCGCTCTCTCTATCTCTCTCTTTCTCTCTCTCCAATACTTGGCGAAAACATTAGCATATTGCTAAAGTATCGAACTCCGCGGTAGGATTTATATGACGTGAAAATCTACTGGTCCCTGGTTAACGTCAGCCTCGTAGCGTCGAATGGAGCAGTTTCTTTTAAAAGGGAGAGAAAAATGAGTTTTAATGCCTAAGGAGGTTTAGTTTGCAGTGCATATTTTACATGGAGGTATATAATTATTATTCTCATTTTATATAGCGGTAGACATTAATATTACAGTCCTTAGTGCCCTGTGTTTTGTGTACCGCCTGAGGTGTATGATCAGTAACATAATGTTCGCCCTCAGGATTTTATTGTATTTTGGTATGATTTTTAGAGCCTCTACAAAGTTTTGTATACTAGAGAGTATCTGGAGAAAAGCTATATTTATTTAAATTATTTGCAGCTCTAGAAACCAGCTTTGCGTTCAAACGTATCTTCACAAGGTTTGAGTAATCAAACATTTGTTGACAAACCTGGACTGTATAAGGGATGCTCCAGTGTTTCAAATGGCAATTGCGTGCTGTTTGCCATGAAATACATCACTTATTGGGACCACAGCTTTAGATAACTTAAATTTTCTGTAGGTTTATGTTTCATTCTCCATCAATTTGAGAAATTGCCTCAATTCTGGAAATGTACTGTTAAATAAAGCACATTTTTGCATGTTTCTATTACTTTATTGCTCAGCGGAGTACAGGGTGGTCCCAAAATGCAACCAAGTATTATTGCGTGAATTTAATATTGTCCATGTGCATAAAATTTCTGAGTATCTCCAAAACTGAAGGTGGCCTGACGAGTGTGATGTGCTGCTGAGCGGCCATGTCAACTAGAATTATGCTTGTTGGGGAAATAACCGGATAAATATGGCGGTTAAATATACCTAAACCCATCAGCTGTTTCTCGGTCAGCTAATTTATAGGCAATCATATTTTACATATCCATCACAAAGTCCAGGTTTGTCGTCGTGGGGATACTGAAAGAACAGTACTTCATACCCATTCCGCGTGGTCTAAATGAACATCGTGAAAACGTCGAAATAGATAAGCACAGTGAAGCAGGGTAATGCTATAATAAACCATATGAAATATTATCACAAGATGTGAATCACAATTATTTGAAAGACGATCGTTTTGTATAAAATGTTACTAAAGTATTTCTGTTACCTTTATTTTTTGCGCCACTCCACAAACACTAAGTTAGGTACTTGCACTTAGATGCTAATGAACTTTTATCATTTCTCACTTCCTCATTTCCGCCATGGGTGGCCGAGAACGTTAAGGCGCGGACTCGTGAGCGGGAGGTCTGGGGTTCGAATCCGCCAGTACCGTCCTCGCTGACTGAGGTTTTTTTCAGGTTTTCCTCTGCCCTCATGAAGTACAAATGCCGGGGAGGTACCCTAAACTTAGGCCAGAAACGTTTTCTTCCTTAAAAAATCCTTTCCCAATATATTATTTCATCTCATGTATCATCAGTGTCCACCGCTTGTGGTGCATCAGTAGTTAAAATGGGCATTAAATACTATTCAAAATAAAAAAAAAAAAAACTTCCTCATTAATGCATTACATTTGACTAAAACCTGTTTTTATACATACTATGATGGTACTGTGGGAAGATATTACCTTTTGTCCTAATAGCCATCACTTGAGTAAATAGCTAATATTTGAATTTCTTTCTGTCCTAAGATTCTATAATCTACATTGTCCGAATTTTTAAATGAAAATGCTCAACTGATCTTTATGAAACAGTTCGTTACATTTCAACGCCAGTTCAAGAGGATATATAAAAAAATTAGTTTTGTCTTTCACATTGTCATATTCTTGAAATTTCCCTTTATTAGTTTCTTGAAAATCGCGCAATGGAGGCTCTAAGTTGCAGGCGTATCAGCAACAGTGCTTCTGTAGGGGTAATATTTTTGCACAAAACATTAATATCATACATAAATTTTCCATACATTTCTGCATGGTACACCACAGCATTTAATCATATCCACTACCAGCAGGAAGTTGTGTTTGAAAATTTTTAAATCTTCGTTTTTTCATATTACGAAGTATATTTTTTCCATATGCTCTACTGCAGGGCTTGAACTACATACTTAATACTATTTTAATTTTGGATTATCGGAATGAAAAAACCCATATACTGACTAGTCTATTATAGAAGTCACATTCTTCATCTGCCCAAAGCGAATCCATCAGCATTGATTCACTCTTTGTTGCTTATCCCTCAAACTAAACCAGAAAGTTATTTCTGGTTCATTTTGGGAGTTTTCCAGCTTTTCGGAGACTTTTTTCACTGCGTTCACACTGGTGGTAGTAGTTTCATCTTGTCACACATAACATTGTTTTTATATAGCACATTGAAAGATATTACTTCATAACTACGACTGTTCAACAGGTTTACTTTTGTGCACCTCAGCAAACATTTTCGCAACACATAGTTTTACTTGACCAGTGGTCAAAGACCTTACTCAAGCTCACATGAGATGTGCGAAATTCTGAATATCTTAGTAGATAGATTTTGGATAAAGTGCGGAATATTTTGTCACAACCTCTTATTTAATACTGTTCCAAATGCTGTAATGTTCATGTGAATTGCTGCTCCAGAGATTGACAATGGTGCAAACTTCCTTGAGCCCTGCGACATATGTTCCATGCAGCTTACTTCGGACACTTTAAAGCGGAGCTTGGATTCAGGAGCTTAAACACACAAGATTAAATCTACTTTCATTATTCTGACACGTTACTTCTTGACAAATGTTTTGTATTGTTGCATGCTGGAGCTATATGAAAATAAACTAATATAATGAAATATATTTTGAAATAAAATGTGTCAGAATACATAACTTGTTTAAGCGTGAAACTGTAAAAGGAAACGGCATTGTTAGGTATGCCGAGATAACAGGAAACGACTCAACATTTCTCTGTAAGGAGCACGTGAATCATATGACCTTTGATATGAGAATCGCTAGGCCAGAGGTTACCTTTTGCTATTTCAGGGATGAATAATTTTATGATGGTACATTTTTTTAAGTTTGTTGAATGCTCTCTTGGCAACATTTTAACTTCCAAAAAGATTCGCCACAATAGTTGGATATCATACTTCTGAACAAATTTTCTGTGTGAAAGGGAGGGACAAGTTTGTTTCATTTGTCATGAAGAACTGACGATAGAAAATAGAGATGTCAAACATTTTTCAGAAATATACAGGAGTAAATTGCAAGGAGTCAGTAAGATTAAGCTGCAGGGACAGCAGTTGAGATGAAAGTACGCTCTACCACCATGATACTAGTAGAGTAAGATCAAAGCTGTTCAAGCATTGCCAGGAGAAGGGAGGACGAAATTACTTCCTTTCACTCACTGCGAAAAAATGCCGCGTTCATGCATCCTTAATGTTTGGAAAGTCTCATGTAATCAATTACTTTCCGGTGGTGGCTTAGGAGTTTGCACTGTCATTCTTGATTTATGAAAATAGAAAGCTCACACTAAAACTTTTACTGACACACTATTTTTTTAATTCATTAACGTTTCTGAGGATGTCTTCTAATACACTATTTGCTTTTAACTAGCTAATTAATGTTTGTTTGGAAAGAAGTAGGGAGAATCTCTTAAGGTAAGTCAAGTGGTTGTCACTTACGATGTTCTTCATTTTTGAAAACGTTTGCTTGCATTAAGTTCGAAATCAGAGATTGCAAACTTTAAGAAACGCACGAAACTTCTTTTCCAGAGGTTTTGAGAGAAGTTATATCTGAAAGCTCTTTAATAATATATCATTTCCTGTCATTCTCCCTCAAAATATAGTCAGTTGAGCCTTATCGTTGTGTCTAATCGTCTAAGGCAAGAGAAGAACAAGTTACAGTTTTTATTCCTTCTTTAATTGTTATTCCATACTGCATTCCACGTCTTCCATGCATCTTCTCTTTACAGCATCACGCTAAACACTTACGGCTTTAAACATATGCAGTAAATTTAAAAATATTTTCTCAATCACTATTATGAAGCATTTTCTGATAAATTTGCCTTCACATTTTAACAATAAGTTCTGCAATTATGCAACAAAAATTACAATATCCTCAGTATTAGAAGTTGGTGCTTTGAACAGTTGAGATTTTGGGATCTACCTTTACTTGAAAAGAACGATTTCAATTAAGAATTAAATGAAGAGTTAAATGTACATACTAACAACATATCTAACAGATTGTGTTTGCCATAGTCAATGCTACAGCGGGAGACATGCTAAATATTTATTACAAATAAGTCACTTAACCTTGCTATGATCTTGGGTACAAAAATATTCTTCCTCCCATTTATCGTGAAATATGTGTCAAGATGGCATTGTAAAACCCAACTCCAGCCATCATTGCCCCATTGTTAGTGCAACGGAGGTGCCTTTCGCTACCTGTCTTACCTAGACTGGTATTAGGGAGTAAATAACGGATATCATGTTCGAGCACTGCTGAGTATGACAGTCCATTGACGTGGAAGAGAGGAAATGAGGATAAATGTTGAGAGAGCTAAGTCAGCACGCAACGCAGTAGCTACTAAGGAAATATTAAAATTGCGACTCCTTTTAACCACGGCCCGAATTTAGATGTACTTTCCCTTATATCCTACTTAATGCTCACAAATATATTAATCGTGGATATGAAATGCTCTTTACAGAAACGTAAATTTATAAGGTAATTGTTCCATGTTTTTCTTTCTTTTTAAACAATTACTTTTGCGAAATTTAAAGCTTTAAATAATCATTTTCAGATAATTTATGGCCAATTTTAAAGTTTTTAAAACTATGTATACATTTAATACAATGTATTAGACTCAAAAATATATTTTCACTTTCTTCTCAGTGTGACATAATATGCTGTGATAGGCTAATAGCACTTCCTGTTAGTTACAACTGTAAAGGTTAGTCATAATTAGTTACATCAGTACTAAAGTGGGTTCCTTATTGTGATATCGTTGCAAGAAATACAACCATATAACTGATACGTTTCGTGAAAATGTCAGCAATTAGTTGTTATCTCTGTAGCAACGCGCATTTACCGAAAAAATCCTATTTCAAAAAATGGACGTAGTATAGAAATAGATCCTATGCAAATTAGAATGTACTTTCTTAACGTGGGTAATAGCTAATCTGTTATATGTTCACAGTTTGACGCACCATGGTTCGTTAAAACAGTTCATAATTGACTTCGGTGATCTCTTTTGCCCATGAAAATAACGAATAACCAAGCGCAATTTAGTATATTTATCTAACAATTCTGAATATGTTATTTCATTAAATGTCTGCGGCTTCTGATACTAATTTTTCGGTGTGTTTTTCGGGTGATACCTTAATATTGGACTTACAAATATGTTTACAATTTCTTTACTTGGAGAATGCAGTATTTTATTGCTAAGTTTACTTCGTGCGAAAACATACCTTTCAGGCAGTGCAAATATAGATGGACTGCTATACTTAATTTATCTGCAGTGCCCTAGGCTACGGGGTCCTGAGTGTGTTCAGGAAGGGATTATTGTTGCACACTGTGATAATTAGGCTTATCCAAAAATAGTAATGAAGCTTGTAGTGGACTAGGAAGGATTTAAGTAGCACTTCTTCCACATGAACCATAATATACTTATTTTTAGTCTGAGATATTCTCTTTCACATTCTAAATTTTATATTTCTTGACGTGTAATTTCACTCTATATAAATTCATCTACCTCTAAACTTTTCTTTCTTTCGCTCCACTTTCCTTTAGGTAAAGACAAATCTCCCATAATTTTGATAGCATCCCTGATTTCTTTCGCTACTGTTGTTACCAAACTTGTTTACACACCAGTAGCTATATTAGCTGAATCAGTAACATTATATGACCGTCCATATGTTGTCCTTTTCCCCCATATCTATTAAATATTGCGTCACATTATAAACAATTTAACGAGACTAACCATGGCTCGCTTTTTACAATGGATTTCCGTGGAGTGATTTGTTTACATGCAGAGGCAGTTACTATTAAAAAAAAACAAAATTTAACGACAGTAAATAATTTACTTACTGATGCTAGTAAACTTTTTCCATCACATGATTTCAAAAGTGTGAGATCATATTTTATACCGAATGTATAATCTAGCTCTAAACTATACAAAAGTGTTATAATGGATAACTCTTAGTACGTCACTACTGCGGTATACTAAATCCGCAAGGAAAAACGTACAGGTTTTATTTCCTTAGAAACTGTGTCTAATTTTGGGTAATGTTAAGAATGTCTAACTCATCTATGCTGCAAGAATTCTGAGACCGTACATGCTTTCTCAATATTCTAGGAAATACATGAAATTGCAAAACCAACATTTAGCTCTTAAGAGACAAGGAATATATATAATGAAATAAAAATTAAATGGAAAGAAAGAATATAAATAGCTTACAAATTATAGCTAATACCTAAATAATATAAACAGAAAACATAACAGTATAAAAGAAAATAACTTACACTCGCTCTTATATACGTACAATTAATTCAAAAAATCTTTTAACTGGTGTTCCCCTACCCTACTTCCCGGTTGTCTGCTTCTTCCGATCTGAGCTGTCTCAATTTGTTTCAAAATTTACCTACTCCCTCCTCCTCCTATCTGGCGTGTAAGTAACTATGCCTGTTGCTGTTGCCTTCACAGCATGTACAAGACTGGCCCATCACACCTTCCACTACCAAAGTGGACTAATCCAAATTAGTGCGCATATAATGAAATAGAGTGGGAGGAGGAATGATTCACAAAATGACGGTACTAGTAGTCTGTTAAATAAAATGCACCAATTGTTTTCATTGCTAGGGTAATGGCAGTAACAACAGCAATACCAACATTAACCACTTAGATACTTAATGCCTTGTTACTTCTAACTATACTTCCTTATATTTTACAGCCGTGAGAACAAGTTGCATTAAATCAGCCTTTGTCACGCTACGCCTAGTTGAATTTCCAGTGCGGCAGTCATTGCAGTCTTTCTCGGAACTCTTGGGTATGTTGCGAGAAAGAGCGTTACTACGGCCGAGAATCTCTCTGAGAACCATAAAAGAATAAAGTACATCTCTACAGCGCAGGCTGCACCGTAACGCGCACGGCAAGCATCTTGATTAACGTTCCGTGAAACTAGATGTAGTCGACATTGAGGGGGGCAAGCTTCATGTGCGCGCATAATCGACACGTAAATGCGATTACAAGGACATAATGCTTTGATAGCGTCCACAGGTTTACTGGTAGTCCTGCGTTGAAAAAGAATGTTTGATACTCCATACTACTGAAAGAACCAAAGGAAGTTTTAAAGTACAAGCACGAAATTAACTTTTCTATACCCAATAGGTAAAACAATATTTTTGACAAAATAAAAACAAGTCGTTTGGAGTTCAAGGTGTGTCAAATAAAGTTGTATTTTATTCTATACGTACATTACAGGCTACTAAATCCCAATTTTTTTTATCTATTCCCAAGAAATACCACCATGAGCAGTAAATACTTTTCAAGTGCTGGTAGCGCTCGATTAAGGGATAAATGTTGCTAATACTACGAGAGAGACGGCAGGTATTAAAAATTCATTTCATCTTTCTTCATACGGAATAAAATGTTCCCCAATTAATTGAACGAAAGCATACAGTTATGCAATATTTAGTAAGAGTTTTTAGCTGTACATGGCTACGCGATTTATGGATACTAAGATTCCCAGCATTTCCGAGCAGTAACAAATATACTCATCTATACACTTAGTCTTTAATCAATGGTGGACGAATTTTGTTGAGTTAAGTTAGTTATATTAAAAATAAACTTAATATCAATTGCACCGCTGTTTACTGCAATTGTGAAATGCTGACTGATAGTGCAAAGGCCTCAAACAGAATGGATTTATTTAAGGGAACGAAAAATTTAAGACATTTGAATCTGGAGCACAGTCAAACTTTGGTATTATCATCGCAGTCAAGTGAGGTGTCTCATTTGTAAAAAGGAATTAACTTACTGCTCTCGCCTTAAAATTAAGGTATATGACAATAATTAGGCATCGATGACGTTGGTAAACAGAAAAATATATCAGGCATGGTCATACTTTCGCAAAGAATGGAAGAGGCCTCTCCTATCTTGGGGAATGTTAGACATGGTGGGTCTAACGGATTGGTAAGTTTTAACATCTGTTGGTGTAACCGGCCCTAAGCATGTACTTATTTTATTTTTCGCGGTTCAACGTTTCTGCAGATTCTTAATTTCTTTGTGAAAGAGGATTTCTTCGAGACCTTCAAATACTTGTTTACCTCTTATGTGAGACTTAAATTGGCTTAAATTTGTGTCCAATAAACAAAGTTTTAAGTTTAGAGAAGAAATGGTAGTCTGAGGAAGCGAAATTGGTAAATAGAGTGGATGAGGAAGCATTTAAAAACAATTTGGCAAATTTGTTCCGAGCGACGCGGCTTGAATGCTTCGGTAAATTGCCATGATGAAACAATGTTTTCTTTTTGGCCATTCCCGATGTATTTCCGCGACTGCTGTCTTTAATCACTCCAAAAGCATTCAAAATGCTTTATATCTGCTATTCAGTTACATTTTGGTCTACTTTTTCAATTGTTACTGTAGGCAAAATAGCACTGAGTTGATTCAATACAAATTTAGACATTGACACTCTTCTTTGTAGACAATAAAAAAGACCTTTTGTCGTATGAGATAAGTTATTGGTCACTGAAATGAAATGGTAGATTGGGAAAGGATTTTTTTTAAGGAAGGAAACGTTCCAGGCCTAAGTTTAGGGTACCTCCCCAGCATTTGCCATTTATGAGGACTGAGGAAAACCTAGAAAAAAACCTCAGTCAGGGAGGACGGTCCTGTGGAATTCGAACCGCAGACGAATGAATGAATGGTGTTTAAAGCCCGTTTTTGCTACAGAGGCACCACAGGCGATGGACACTGATGATACATGAGATGAAATTATATATTGGGAATGAATTTATTTTTAAGGAAGGAATCGTTCCAGATCTAAGTTTAGGGTACCTCCCCGGCATTTGCTATTTATGAGGAGTGAGGAAAACCTGTAAAAAACCTCAGTCAGGGAGGATGGTCCTGGCGGTATTCGAACCCAGACCTCCCGCTCACGAGTCCGTGCCTTAACGATCCCGAGCACCTGTGGCGGTAAAGTATTTCTTTTCATTGAAAGTTTATTTCTGCAATTGGTTGCAGGGAGTCCTCTAAAAATTCTGCGAGAGATTCTGTTAACCGCAGAATGAGCCTATTCACTCATACTGTTTAATGCGCCATAATTTATCTTAAATATTTTTTATTATTGCTATCAGCTTTGTATCGTGTGATCCATTTCTTAGGGCCTCACTCTCCGAAGTAAGGTGATACCGTAGATGGCAGCCGAACACTCGCCACGCTTGTACGGTCAACACCGGTGAGTTACAAGGGATGTAGCAAAACAGAATAGATACTTATACATTCAAACTAATGATGATATAAATCCAATTAAACTAGCCGAATATTAGTTGAATTTTTTTGAAATTAAATATTATAAACTTGCTTATTCAAGAAACAGGGTGAAATACTTATTTTCAGTGGTATAAGCACAGTATTACTTTGCTGAAATCTGAAAAACAGAGTTCAAAAATATTGAATTGAGCCGTGGGTCTCGTGTCGTAGATTTACACACCTCAAGCGTGAAAGAAGAGGCCTCTGAGCCAAATGTATCAGCCGTTTCACGCCTTGAACTCAGTGAGACGTTAATAACCAGAGATGTTAATTCCTGTCCGTTATCTCGAGAGTCGTTGTGGTGAGTTCCCAGTTGCCGACTACTATCACAATTCTGCTGCGTAAAATAAAGCCCACATAAAAGAATGGACGGTAATTTGAGGATGCTATTAAAATAAATTAAAGCCCGTTGGTGATTGAACTAAGTAACTTTTGTGTTTACAGGATGAGGGGAAAACTTAATCAGAAAGCCTAATGTAAACAATTCATCCTAACTGCGAAGGACACTCAGACGAGAGCGAAGCGTGACACTTCCAAATTTGAAATGCATTAATGTCATCAAACAATAAGCAAAGTTTTCACCCAGCCTCTCTCTGGCTACCTTTGTTTGCATATATAGTTGTCAAGTCACTTCATGGATGTGTTTCAGCAATTATCTATCAGCAGCCTTTGCGCTGCATGGAGATGTTTATAGTTTACCTGCGTTACCCCGTATGGACAGAAGTCTGTGGCTTGTTGATTACTGACATAACGTATTATTTCACTTAGGACGCATTCAAACTTGTCTGAAGCCCAACGTGAGCATATGGAGGGCGGATATGGGTTCAAGTGATTTTGCTACATCAATACCCACCATAGTCCATACTGTACACAGATGGGTTGCAGCTTGGCAAGAGGAAAGAGAAGCGTGTCTTCGCGATCACCGGAAAAGAAAGCGGTGACTTTTATTGCAGAGGTAGAGATCCATTCGTTCCAGTCTCTGAGAGATATTATTGCACATCTTCAATTAGCAAAAGAGCAGATGCTCGTAGGCTCAAGTCTTCAGGAATATATCTCTCCTAGTTTGGGAGACAACAATATAGTTGGACGAGGAAGTCTTCAGCACAGATCCCCTCTGTAGTTACACTGCTGGAAACATAATGGATCCAGAATGTATTCAAGATACCAGCAAGTGATTAGAAGCCCGTTTTAAGCTGCATTAGTGGAGATGGACCCGGAGAACTTGTCGTGACCACCTTCAAAATGAATGCAATGAAGTATGTGGCCATCCTGAGAGATGTAGCTCTCATTAGCGTGAGGTTTTAATATCCGGCCGAAAAAATGCCTGTAATTCGCTTAGTGATAAACAACTCGTAGGTAACCAAAGATTTCCCTACTAAACACCCAAATATGTTGGTACAGAACTGACCACCGAAATCATCTGATCTCATTATTATAGAAAATGTATGATACAGGTTTTGCATCCCGATCAACGTCACACTTGAGCTTAATAACTGTGGAATTATTTGGGAGCATCTTCGAGATGAACCAAAAAATTCCGACATCTGGTTGAGTCTGTTCCTTTTCGCCTCAACCATGTGTTAGATAAACAAAGGAGTTAGACAAATTAATATCTCGTAGAAAATGGAGTGTGAGAGAAATGAGCTATTTAAGGTTGGTGTTGTGGTATAATAAAAATGCTGGTTTAATTTGCGTTTTATTTAGTGCTCTATTCTTGAGAGTTGCAGCCCCGTAAGAAAATGTGTATTATAATTATATTTTTTATTGTTGTATTTATTAAAATTTATAAGAACATAATGAGAAAGGGTCCAGTCTCTTTCACTATGACATAGTATTCATTTTTATTTATTTTTGCTGATTTCATGTTATATAATTTCAAATGTAATTGCTCGTTTAATACGATAAATAATATTTTCTAACCCCATTATATATATATATATATATATATATATATATATATATATATATGCTTTCCTCTTTATATAAATTCGCATTATAGGAACCGTTTTGTTTACGTTTAGCTTCTCTGGATTAATAAAGACGTTCGGGACAACATTATTCCCTACCAAAAATATATTCCACTATATTACTATATCGTTTACTATATTTGTAAATAGCAGAATAACCACATAAGATAATGCTAGAATACAAAATTGAAATGCTTACATATCGCCACAGTTCGCCCTGCCTAACAACTGCATTCACAAACAGCAGGGAGTTAGTAATGCCGATCAGCATATGTACTTGTTGAGCCTGTTAGCCTGAAAATCTATGAGTGGGTCTAAATATAGAGCGACAATAAATTCTATGCCTAATTTGAAATTAAAGTGACCGTATCACTTCTAATGTATACACGATCAGCGCTGTTGAATGCTTAATTCACCTACTGAGTAGAAGACACCTGTTCAAAGTGGACCTATGTTTTAAATAAGCAGCTATTTGTTTGTACTAGCAAGGCCACATTGTTTTCACTCACCGCTCCAGAGCTAACTGATTGGAATTCTACAGGCGAATTACCCACTTGGCTTTTTATGCTTCATTTCCGGTTAAAGTGAAGCCCTAGCCATCAGTTTACCACATCACATATCACACGTGGGTAGAACGTTAAAGCTTCAGATTTTGTGTAGCTTACAACTGCGTTCCAGAAGTACACAAATACCTGTATAGAACAGTTTCACCTTCTGATTGAACTAAGTCTTCCAGTCTACTCTTTTACCTTATAGGAAATAACTGAGTCTTATACACAACACTAAGTGCTGCTACCATTTTTTATACTTTCTATACTTTACATTAAATTGATGTCTTCTACAGAAATATATTATTTGCATCATGTTATTTAAATTTGTTAGAACATTTGCTCGCATCTTTTTTTAATGTATCTCCGTTTCTGT
The DNA here is from genome assembly GCA_030762175.1 of Metallyticus violacea. NCBI lineage: Eukaryota > Metazoa > Arthropoda > Insecta > Mantodea > Metallyticidae > Metallyticus > Metallyticus violacea. The sequence continues at coordinate 40,587,932 of CM060846.1, forward strand.
CCATATAATGTGTCTGGCATGCAAAGAATAAAAATACTTTAGATTTTAAATAATTAACCTACATTAATATAAAAATATGACTTACATTCTGCAGGGAAAAATATTTAAAAAATGCGAAACAGTGAGAATATTTAATATCGCAGCATTTCCAGTGTAACGTAGATGTTAATATTGTTTTAGCGTTATTAGTTTATTAGTTAATTAAAACTATTGTTATTACATTTTCAACAGAAACATAGAGCTAAGAATCATTTTTTTTTACTTCAACACGTTCTATGGCCAAAAAATAAAAATACCTGCTTGATTTTTCCAATACTTATTGCTAGTCATGGAAAAAAATACAATGAGCGCTAAGTAATCCGTGCATCGACCTCACAATGCACCTGCGGGTGAGTTGAATTTATCATTTCAACATTAACAAGTTAGTTATTGAAGCACGAAGACAGACGATACTTTGGCAAAAAGCAAAATTTGCACACTGCGCGGAACATGTAAACTGAAACCTATTAGCAATAATGTATGTCTGTGGAGTCCAACGGGTTTTCAGTCACCGCCCAGAATTTTTTCCATGACCTCCCTTAAGTTTTTAAATTTAAGATATTATTATTTTCATACTGTAAACAAATACTACATTATTCTAAATACAGTTACTAAGTTATAATGTGCATTTATGTATATATAACTTGGGGAACTAAGTGTTAATTGTAAAGAGATAAAACACACCAAAAGACACAAGTTAGAAAATAAAAATGTTTTAGGCCTGTTACCTTCTTCTTGCATCGTTTGTGTATTTTATCCATTTACAGTGAACACCTAGTATGCCACGTTATTACACTGAAAGGAGCAGGTATTTTATTTTCATTGATGTACTATATATATGCATATTTGCTCTAAGTGCCTGAACACATTATTAATTCAGTACAAGGTAATTGTAACACGTTTATATTCACACACCTTTCCCCCTTCTGCGGACGTTCACCTTGGTGCTGAAGCGACCCTACATTGGGACTGATTTGTTGTTCATAGAATGCAAACTTCTGCAGTTAAAAAAAAAGAAGAATTGGAAGCAACGCAGTCAGAAGGAACGAAGGAGAAATGTTGACATCAGTTCAGCCCCTATGTTATTCTCTCACTTCAACATAGTTTATAGATACTAGAGTAGCTTCAAAACTTTTTTTTTCTTTATATTTTTAAGGAACGAAACAAACTACTATTTTCGAGGGACAGGTAAATGAATCTCGGGAGCCACCTGTTGGACAGCACTAATGTATATATTTTAAATACGATTGAGTTGTAACTCTAACAGTAGGCAATTTTATAAAAAGTGTAAAATAAAATTTAATAAAACCCTAGAGGCTTGGAATGACACTGCAGTTAAGGAATAACTTATATACCAATACCGCACCATCTTCTTCAGAGCGCAGTTCAGCACTATTATTGAAACAGAGCGAAGGTGCTCTGACTCCAACACCCATTCTTTGATATAACCTCCAAACTCGCGCAATAAGCACACTTATATCGTGTCACGTGATTTGTCCCGTATCTTCTTATTTCGTAATTTATCGAAGTTAGTGTATCCTGATTATAATAACAACTGATAAGTGAAAACTACCTGAAAATATTTGCTTTTAATTATTTTATAAACTCAAAGACATTTTATCTATATAAACATCTAATATTTAGTAAAACTTTGATATTACCGAATTAACGAAAAGGGCAAATAGTAACGAGAAACAAAATCATACACACCATGTTGTTGTACTGACAGTAAGTATAACATGATCACTCCAGGTCAAGGTTGGAGGAGTTCAGAAAGTCACAGGTACAGTAGGTGCAATTAAACGTCGTTATCAGATGTTTTGTGATAATCTATATTGTTTCTAACTTGTAAGAAACACTGAACAATGTCATTTCTCTTTTATTATACTTTAATACTTGTATAAAATTACAATTTTACCACTCAATGCAATGAACAATATTATTTTATTTGTTAAAATTCACTTAGCTCACATTCCTGATATTTCAAAATTAATACTAGTCGTTATTTATTGATAAATAAATATTTAAATGGCATAGATGCATAGATGCATAGTTGGCATTCACCAATTAATTTAAAAAACAGATAAAACTTATGTATTAACATGCTATACCTTGTTTTACTTCTCATACTCTTAACAATAATAAATATTTAATTTTTTCGAAAATGTATGTACTGAGGAATAAACAAATGGATAAAAATATGTGTATCACACCGTTCTTTATCCAAGTTATTTTCCCAAAAACATTGTGTGAATTTTTTCGGTTAATAATTTAAAATAATTTTTCTACAAAGTGAGCTACTTTAGTAATTTTATAAAGTATACATTTTAAACGATTATAATGCCCAGTATTTCTGCTTGCTTATCGAAGGTCAAGGATTCACAGAAGCACGGAAAAGAAAATATTAAAAGTAACGATCCGGTCAGGAAAGCCGAGGATTTTTTTTTCAGAAACACTTACCACGCAACTTATCATTGGCGCTCTCGGAAGTAGGTCTGGTTCCTCAGTAATAGGATATTGGAAACTGTTATACGCACGCATTACTTTTGTTACTACTGAGCTTTCTGCTTTCTGAGTTCCCAGTAAAAGTTTGCCCTATTTCAGAAGCAGGGAAAACCCTTTAAACACACTATTTTTACGATACACGGAAATATTCACCTAGTACGACCATGGAAACGTTTGAGTGTCTTGTTTAGAAGTTGAAATGAGATGGGTCAAATGCTGCCTACTACATGAAAGGAAACATTAAAAATATCAAATTAAATGAATGCCAAAAATATGAGCGTGAAAGTGAGTCTGAAGGTAAGTTCACTGAAGCCACTGGCTCTTGTGCATGTCAGTATTGCGAACAAAGATCAAAGGCGACTGCTCGGTATTCTGGTCCACGTAGTTCGCCATGTTCGCAGGAATACGGCTCCCTCGACGATAGCCAAACCCTTCACTTGATTACTAATAGTAAGTAGGGATTACCTCGATATCTGTGCAGTCTCTCGCAACACCTTATTAGCTTTTGAAATTATGTGTATTGTGCAGCGGTAATTGGAACATTAAAGGTCTTTGTGAGCGCGCGTGCCTATGTCCTTAGCATCGCTACCTTTGTTCTGTCTAGGGAGTATTTTCCTATAGTCCAACATTATCATCACGCTATGTCTTATGTGCTTCTTATCTTGCAGATTCTCTGCCTGAATGTGTGTCGTTATATCCCAAATAACAGCTTCATAAACGTCGTCAGTAAATGAAAAGCAATTTGCTTAAAATATTTTCAAATTTTCATCCATATTATTTCAGTTGCAGTACTACGAAACTTGTTTTTCAAGCGCAGTTACTGGGATTCGAAATAAACAACGAATACACGTGTTAGGGGTATAAGGTTTAATAATCTTAAATTCAACAATTCTTTGAGAATTTTTAATAAAAACATGTTTTTAATTCTTTTGAGACCATTTTCAGGAATTTAAAATAATTCTTTTAGTTTATTTTATAAAATAGGGCAATTTAACGCAATAAACCTGTGTATGTCATGCTGTGCTTAAAAATTATGTACGTATGTTTACTTTGTATGTCAAGGTGAAGTTGTTAGCCATTAGTAAATTATAATTTCTATACTTTTTCGTTTGTCCCAGCAAATGCTGATACATCTTTGTTCTTCTCTTTGCTGGCTCTGAGCCTTTTGGTCAATTCTTTTCTTAATACTATTTTTATATATTTTCTTAAGATTTTTAAAAATAAAATACACATTTATCTCGTTAATTTTGTTAGCAATATTTGTTTACTTGATTTTGCACATAAATTGAGACTTTCATTTATGTTTTTACAATCCAAAGATTTCCATTCGCTTTAAATTATCTACGAAAAGCTAAATTTACACAACTCACCTAAGAGTTTTCAATGTGTTTATAATTGTCTCACATTGGTAAAAAAGCCAGATTTTAGAAGTTTATAAACTCTTAGGGTATGAACGTTAAAAATGATTTTTATCTAAGTTGCATATTAAATGTTCCACTTTTATATATCAAGTTAAATTTTATATCTTCCATAGAGGGGTTTTTAATAAACCCAGAGTAACACACTCCTATAATAGGGGTATCTTTCAGGATAAATTAATTTATTCTTGGCATCACCACTAATTAACGAATTAAACCTTTATGAACAGCGGCAAATACCTGTTTGGAGCATCTGCTTCTCACATTTGCTGCTTATCTATGTATTGAATGACTCTCATGTTTACTGTACACCAGGTTTTTAAATATTTGCTTCGTGTTTAAAGACATGATAAATATTTGTCTAACTAAATCGAGGTTGATGCTAATGTTGGTCGTAATATTTCATTAGTTTACATTAGACTATTATTCAAACTGTAAATAATTTATACTGCAACAACATTAACATATTTTGCTATATAGTAGTACTCTAACAGTATATGTGTGATGCCAATGGTTACTTCGCAAAACATCATTCTGTACCTTAACAAATTACAAAAAGTATTGTAATCGCGTAATTATTGTGGCAAATGCAGAAATCATCCATACTTAATTTTTTAAGACTTTTTGGGAACTACTGATAATTGCTGCTGATACTTATAAGAAATTAATAAAATCTCGCGATGCAGAAAGGAGCGTGCTCCTCTGAACAGCTGTGGTTTTTGCGTAAGTAATACTGGTAAGTTTCAAAAGAGTCCATCGAGAGCGTACTGCCGTATGGCAGTGGATCGTCTTGTAGCTAATATTCCTTTTAATGGTTGATTTAGTTCATTAAAATATTAGATATATGAAATGCATTGTAAAAGTTATAACTTGTGTGTACACACATATAAATATTTGGATATTTAAAGAGAGTTGTTACAGTTAAAGTAAATATAAAATTGTATTGGATAGAAAATGTACTGAAAATATCGGTATCTTCTTCACTTTTGATGTGTTATTTGGTTCAGTGTGAATTGAGTCTTATAAAATATCAGCTCTCAATGAAAATAATTTTGCTATACTAGGGAAATATATAATTTTAAAACTTTTCATTTCAATGTAGACTATACATATTCACTATAGGAATTAGCAAAACAGAGCGGCACAAATTTAAAAAAATGAAGGAAGAAGAATAAATAACAACTGGGAAAATGATTACATAGAATTAGCATAAACGAAATATAAGCATTTCATTATAACTAGGCATGGAATGCAAATACATAGTGCCGGTTCGACAAATGGAAACTTTACTTATTAACTTATATGATCTATGTTTCCAATATAAGAAATACTAAAAAATGCTGGACTTAAAAATATCCAACCGTGAAGAGGTTGTTGATTTTTTAAGCTTGAATAAAACTAATAAACATTTTCGGTAGTCGGAAACAATGGAGAATCAATCCGGTCGTGCTAGTTCATAAGTTCACTTTCATTGCTTGAGTCACAGTGGTTAACTGCAAACTTACTGACAATATAAATAAGTTGTCAATAATAGAGTTAATCTAATTCTTTTTCTGTTCGATTAAATCTATTCTTGACGAAGATGCAAAGAACACCGATCAGTATCCTTGGAAAGTAATAAAATTATTTTCGTCCTTCTGTAACCTGCATGGAAACTTTTGTGCATTGCGGTGCTGCCGGAGAAGTTGCCGCGCATGCAGGGGCTATGTTATACGTTACTCCTGTACTCATTACTGTAAAAACATCGAAACTAAAGAACTTGGTGTAATACATTTCTTATGTACAAATTGGCACTGAACCTTTTGCTTCAATGGGATGCTAAATGTGTGATACTCATGGGACAGACATTACAATACAGGGAGAGACGCACATATACTGAGTACTCCCGCAACGTCGCACGAGCCACAATTTGCTAGCATGATCACTATTCTTAACACCTGTGTAACCGAAAAGGAACTGTTTCCTTGAGAAATTATGAAATAAAATTACTTGAATATATAAACATTTGTCCAAGTAATTATGAGAATGTCCCATCATGAAGAATTCCAAATGAAATTTGTGGAACTTTCCTAAAATGTATTAAGCTCATTATGGGCCATTTGTAGCTTTAACGCTAAGGAATCTTTGTTTCCTGTTCAAGCTAGACTACCTGGTTGTATCCTATGAACCAATGAATAATACATAAAATATGCGCTAAATCAACACACTTCGGAATCGCGAACTTTGAAAATTATAAATTATAGTACAGGACAATATGTGCATTGAAAATTTAGTTAGTTCTTTACCTTATAATACCTATTTACTACGAATATGCTCATATGGAATCATACTCGTGAATAAGAATTTTCCCACTTTTCCATTTAATTTTTATTATGTTTCTTTATTGAATTGAAACTTAAGATATCTCATGCAAGTGTTCTAACATCTTACTATCTATTTTCACATATATACTTACATACTTTATATACTTTAAGTGCATCTCTAGTAAACATAATTATTTCGATGCAAAGTGGACAATTCTCCATATTTTGTGATATTAATTAAGAAACATCCTAGTAGCATATAAATATTTGCAAAATGAATTCTCGAACATATATAAAGTTACCTTTTACGTATAATGTAGGGCATTATAAGTAAATATATTTAACTTTTGCAAAAAGGGAAAAGTATTGTGATCTTTTCCTTTAATATTTAGCTATTGTTTCTTCTTGCTAGTTTTTACTAGTATACAATACTTTTCCCTTGTTAAATTTAAACATATTTATTTTAGATAACCAGAAGTTTAAGTTTGTTTTTTTAAATGCGTACATTTCTTTATTGATTTGATGTTACGGAATTTAACATTTTGCATACTTTGTAATTTATAAGTGTACTAAGTACAGATAGTAGGGTTCTCATTAAATATATTTTTATTTCGCTTTTCAATATGCGCATGTACGTATTTCTGGTACATAATTACCATTTTCATGAGGCAAACAACCGGTAATGATTTTATTTATTTATTTTTTTGTAATTGCTTTCATAATACTCATTTTTAGTAAAATTACCTTTTAATGAAAATCGCTTGAAAATACGTATAACGACGGTTGGGTTGATGTTATGGTGGTAATGGCAACTTTCCGCTTCATTACATTTTCTTGGGTGTGGTTGCTTGACTAGGCCGAGAGGGAGGGAAAAACAGCGTTGACAACCAATGAGAGTAACCGATCTGGACCAGAAAGAGAAAACAAATAATCAGAGGCTGCCTTTGATCTTCCCCATTTGCCGCTCTTACTTTCAGCCTTTATTCCTCCAGAACATAATGTTAAGGACTTTAGGAGGTCTACCTCTTTCATTTCTCTACTGTGGATTTGATCAAAGGCTGGCGGATCTTCTAAGATAAAACTTTTTGAGCCGAGAATCCTGCCTATATAACTGAATTACTTGTGATATGTTTTAATAATTGGATTATGAATATTAGCTTCCTCGCTGCGCTCTTGCGCTACCATGTTGTGATAGCTTACAGCTCGCAAACGAACTTCCTTTAATATTTTGATTTTATAGCATTGAAGAGCGGAGAAAGATGCTGCTTGTATTTTTGTTAGGTTTTAAATGCTGTTTAAGTTCTGTTAATTAGCTGGATGCTATCAACGCTTCACGTCCCGGTTACTAAGCGCAGTGAACGACGTTCGTGCATCAACTCCAATACCCTCTAGTCATGTCCTTGAGCGTTGCTTTCTTAAATTTTTTCTTGCCGTTCTCACGGCAGTTTACATTCATAAGCAAAATGGTTAGACAGGTGGTTTTAGTGCTAAGCAATTTTCTGTAAAGACGTTATATCGGGTGATTCTCTTGCTAGAGGCCCTGGAACCTGTTATAGACATTAGTACCGGACTTCTAGGGAGAGAATTATTCCGTATAAAATACGCTCAACTCAATATGCGCATACGGGAATATACAGAACATTTGAACATTTTCTGATAAATTTTTGTATTCTAAAACTCTAAACGCACGACATTGTGTGTTCCATATACAGCTTCAGTGCCAAATAAAAACAAGTCAAAACAACAGTTTTAACAGATGAAAATTTGATACATTTTTTATAAATCTTGAACGTTCGCCAAAAAATTACTCCAAAATTAGCACAACCATGACAGGTGAGTGTTTCCGAGTTCAAATAAAGATTTAACAATACTGACAAGAACATTTCGGTGGTCAACCATAATCCTGTCAATCAGAAGGTTTTCCCGATACAGTACCCGTTTAGCGGAGGGAGAACGACACTTTTTATGTAATGTGAAGTTGTATATACAATTTAGGAAGAAAAGTTGAAATATGAACGCCACCGGCTGTGGCGCACGTTTTAGCCGATACGTAATGAAACACCGTGTGAAAGGACTAGGTTTTTAACTAAACTTTAAGTGTACTAAATATGCAATATTGTGAAAGAATAATCAGTATATGCTAAAAGTAACCAATTTCGCGAATGTGCAATATTGGAGCAATTGAAAGTACATAAAACATTGCGTTCAACGGGTATTCCTAATGAATGTTATGTCATAATGTACATATATCCATGAGAATTTAAATTTTAAAAATAATTACATCAGAAGTTAAACCATTAATTAAAAACTAATAAAAGAATTAAACGCAAGTTCACAGGACACAAATAGAAACAAATGCCCACATAACTTTTTTTTAAGTTTCTGTATTTTGGTGTTTCTACTAATTTCAATTTCGGTTTTTAAAGTTTTATTAGTTCAAACAAATGATAAATAAAATATACATTTAATATGCACTTTTTAATAAACATGTTTAGTATATTGCAGCATGTCACAGACAAAATAATTTAGTAATCTGTCATCCCGTAATGCCAACACACATTTTAAGAATATGCTGAAAGGAAAAACCCCATGATACGATCATGGAAATATGACTTCATAATAAGGGAGAAAAATAATTTACATTTTCTAACAATGAGGAAATCATAATTTACTGAACAATAATGATAAATATTAAGCAGGTGTAAACTAAATATCAATTTAGGATAACAAATTTTATTAAATGGAAAACAACTTTGTATATGAAAATGATATAATCGTTTCAGATTATAATTTTGAATAGTTACAAAATGTTATATACTAAATTTTAAGCTTTGAATCATTTAATATACAATTCTTTGTCACATTTGTTGTATATTACAATAAAATTGCAGGCAAATAATTATTAGGGCACAAGTATATTATAAATCCCCTTAATTTTACATTTAATAAATAAATGCTGTCCCATAGTTATTATGACTCCAAGTTCTTAGCTTACAAACGCACATTCTTTCTTTACCAAAAAGTTATAAAAAGATATTTTAAGTCAGTATAATGCAATACAATAAAGAAATTTTGCCATGTCATACTTCAAAACTAATTGTACATGGATCACAGGATGAACAAGACCCCGGGGATAGGAATTTGGTACGAAGGGCCAAAATATGTATACATCCCACGTTAGCGGGATCTTCTTTTTGTGTGAGGAGGGGAAAGAAGTCAGCACGCCACCCAGCAAGGCTACAACACCAGTTCAGTGAAAATTCGATGAGCTTGAACCAATGGCAAACAGTCTACTTTGTGTACCATACTGACGTGGTCAGGTGAGGAAGAAAGGGAAGGGAGTGGGAGAGGCTTGTGTATCGATCGGCAAGCAAATTAATGCGCACAAGAACGGCACAATATATTTATGAAATACTTTCTGTTGCCGTAGGTCAGCGTTCACGTCTCCTTGTCTACCAGCGGGTTCAGGCCTAGCCCGATGTCTATGGCAATCTGAATTGGAAATTAGAATGTTTCGCTTACACTTATAAAATTATCTGAAAATACAGCAATAATTGTTGTGATTATGCCCGATTGTTTTGAAAGTATGCACATCAGATTAATAATCCATACTCCTGTGATATTAACTGAAAATGAAGGGATCATTACTGCACATTCGCCATCTTTCAGCGGCATTAGGCTGCGAGTAATGGAGGGTAGGAATTTTGTTGCGGTAAATTTTTATGGATATTATTTTAATTTCCAGGAAGTAAAATTACTACATTTGTATTAGATATATCTATAAGGACTTTATAACTTTTTAAGAGTGTGCTATAACAGTAGGAGGCTGTAAATTTTAAGACATTGTAGAGCCTACCCTGATTCTGTTGCAGTGTTAATTCAACTCGTCTTTCCTTCTAATCATTTCCACAGAAAAATAAGATGTCTTAATCCTGGATATGAAGATAAATAACAAAAAAAAAAAACGAAGTCATGGAAGTATTTTCACTGAATGGAATATATACTCGACAAGATAGTGATAGCAATATTTTTGGCTATCAGTGCCCATATGCTATTCAACAGAAAACGGAATTTCACAATAAAAGAAGACTTTGGAGAACAATTAACTTTAAAAGAAAGAACAAATTTCAGTTTATGGACTGCATTTTGGTTATAGTAATCTCACGGTTTCTCCATAAATACCCCTACACGGTTAGTAGCGCGATGGGCAGACGTGGTGATGCATGGACTTAAAAATGTACAAGATTGGAAAGAATTAGAAGACAACTTCATTAGGAAATTTACCCTTTAAAACAGTCAGTGAGCAAACAATTCATATTGCAGTTACTCGTGGGTTAGAGAAGATACCAAGCACAAGTGAACAGAAACATTAGCAAACTTTGGACTGGCCGCACTATATGTGAACAGCGAGGCAGTTTCCAAACTTTGATATTTTCAGAATCTGTACATATTTGTATAGTCATCTACTTTGAGATCTCTCTTATTGCTCAACATAACACTGTCAGAAAGAGTGTATCAAACGAGAGGCAATGATGTGTATGTCATTCTTGCGTTAAGAGCTTAGAAGCTCTCTCGTGGTCAGAGAGATCTGTTAACACAACCTCTGACTATCTTCATGATCAATCAAAGAACAAGGAAGGATACCCTCTCTTGAACGGTTCATGGCTGATCCATTTGGGGGAACGATGACTCAACACAGGGAAGCAGAAATGACCTCATTATGGCTATATGGTCTATCTGATGGAACTGTTGTGAAAGGTGTTAAAGACTCCTTTCCAGAGCAAAAACTGAACTTTAAGGACTTAAGTGCGTTTCAGGATGAAAAGACTACTGAATTTAGTTACAACTCATTCATAGCAAAACATTGCAGTAAATAACTGCTAAATATATTAAGTATAATGTTTCTATTTTCCAAATCTTAAGATCTACATGGGAAAGCCGCATACATGTCTTAGTATCGCGTGTAACAATAAGGTACGACCAAACTTTCAGGAACATTTTGCCACACTTAGAAGAAGAAAATATGTTACAAGAACATGGGTCCGGAAACGCCTTTTTTCTATGTTATGACTCATTTTATACAATTCTTCATGATACATTTTTCATGGGAAACACACAGAAACAGAACTTACAAGCACACCTCATGAAACTCTTTCTTACATGAAATGTTCAAACTGACCTCCGTTAGCATTGATACATGAATCCCGGATGCACTGATGTATCCCTAGAGAATTGTGTATTGTTTTGCAGCATTCCACAATACGGGCACGAAGATTTTCTGCATCTTGTACCGCGGTTCGGTGCACAAAGGGCTGTCAAATGCCCCCACAAATATCAGTGAAGCAAATCGTGTGTCAACGACATTACCTTCGTTCAAATGGACACAAAACACTGGCGGTGAACGATAGAATTACAACTTAATCAGGCGTAACCAAGAGGACAATTTTAAAAGTTCATGCATTAAAGAGTTTCATGTGGTATGCGGTAAGTTATGTTCCTGTGTGTTTCCCACGATTAATGCATTATGAAGATTTGTAAAAAATGAGTTCTAACTTGAAATAAAATGCTTTTCCGGAATCATGTCTACATGAGATATATTCTTCTATTACGGGCGAGGAATGCGTCCTGAAAGTTTGGCCGTACCGTATTGTGATACTCGGTAGATAGCAGATAATAATGTTGCTTTATGTACTTCTTATTTTTGTTCTGAGACTTGCATGTGTGTTTTTTAATAGTGTTTAAATCCCGTTTTTTCCTGCTGAAACACCACAGGCGGTGGACACTGATAATATATGAAATCAGACGATAAATTGGGAAAGGAGTTTTTTAAGGAAAGAAGTGTTCCAGGCCTAAGTTTAGGGATACCTCCCCGGCATTTGCAACTTATGAAGATTGAGGAAACCCTCAGTCAGGGAGGACAGTCCTGGCGGCAATCAAACACCTGACTCCCACTCACGAATCCATGTCTTATGAACCTCGGCCACCAGTAGCGATTTCTGCTACGCTGATTAACTTTATATGGTATTTGAATAATACATAATCTTGGGTTGGATTGAATTATTAGGGACGGAAGAGAATGATACGGTACTTCAGACTTGCTCAACGCCTGACCGTTTGTGCTTACGCCCCCAGTGAGAGTACCTCTGAGAGAAAGGGAATTTGAACCCCTTGGAAAGATCGCTTCCATACCAGACGCCGGGGCAGAAAATTTCCAAAGCACAAGCCACCGTCACACAGCACACCGCACCAATTAATCTCGCCTGGAACATTCAACACAGAGCCACGAAATGAAATTATATGAAATGGGAGAGTGGAAAGTTCTTGGAAAGAAAGAATCGTTCACTTAAGCAACCAAGGGAAACCACGAAAAAACCCAAGGTTCGGAAAGCTTGTCCCAAGGGATTTGAACTCGGAACTTGCATAATTTTTGAAAACACACCATTATTAGGGTTTGACAAATGTCGACCTAGAGGATACCAACAATAGTATCTTTCTTTTGGAAAACTTAGATTGAACAACGTGTTTTTACACGGTGAATTGTACCGCCATAAGTGGCCGAGGTAGTTAAGGCGCGGACTCGTGAGCGGGAAGTCTGGGGTTCGAATCCCGCCAGGACCGTCCTCCCTGACTGGGTTTTCTTCCAGGTTTTCCTCGGTGCTCATAAATGGCAAATGCCGGGGAGGTACCCTAAACTTAGGCCTGGAACGCTTCCTTCCTTAAAAAATATGCTTTCACAATATATCATTTCATGTATTATCAGTGTCCACCGCCTGTGGTGCCTCAGTAGTAAAAACGGGCGTTAAACACTACTCTCTCTCTCTCTCGCGGTGAATTCAGATGAATCGATCAATGAAGAATATAACATTGCTATCTGTTGTTAACTCGTTAGGTTTTTGGATTAATGAGATCGTTGATAAATGTACTAAAGAATAATATTTTTATTTTATAAAAATACTTCAGACGTGCACCTGTGCTAATCTAAACGAACTCAACAGAGTGTGAATTAACATGGAATACTTACCCGAAATTACTTGGGAATCAAGGTCATCAATGTCATCTTGTATGATATTCTGTAAGTGATGATGGAGACTAAAATGACAATGTTGAAAATTGATTTAATTTATTATCAACAAACGTCTCTTTACCATTTTTGTAAAAATTTAAATGTAATAGGCTCCTATATATAAAGCAATTTATTCACTTATTAACAATTTCAAACATAAAACAAATGATAATAATTGGCTTCTGTTGTAAGAATTAATAAAAATGAACAACGCACCCATATTTACGAACCGTTTATTATTTGTTTGATATACAAAGAAATTATTTAAAATGTTTGTTGCTAATTAGACGTGTATTTGTTCTTTGCCCTCTCACTATTTTGACAGAACTTCTGCATTTTTTGTAAATATATTTTCAGATAATTTTAACGGCATGAACCACACCACAGTAACCATGTATATTTCCCGGCAGAACAGACCATTAAACAGCATCTGTAAAGAGATATGAATATTTTTATGGACTCTGATATTTTTAGATGCTTAATTCCTTTTCAAGTTTGCTTAAGGCTTAGGAAAACACGTAAACGGGTTGTTATTCCGGAAGTACTCCAGATAAAGTCGGTATTATTATGTACATTTACTGGGGAGTTACTGATTATTGGAAACGCTACACAATTAAATACCAAGTCTTTATACGAAGCAGTGAAAAATTATGTTGTATTTGCAGTAGTTAGCGAAAGTTTTAAAAGGAAACACCGAACTGATTTGAAGGGGACCTGTTTTTCTTTCTTTATCTCGGTAATTGATTTCTTTAGAAGAGGAAATGAAAAGAAGACTCGTGCCCATGCAACAGCATTCAATTTACACGTTTGAAAAAATCCCTTACATTGAAACTCGGCGAGAAGGTGATATAATTTGCGACCAGAATCGTAGTTTTGGACTTATAATACACGCAAGAGCATAGCAGTCTATTCTTCAAGAGAAGTAAATAGGTATCAAGTTTGTGAAAACTGTGCCGGAAAGGGTAAAATGAAAAGAGCGTATGTGCATTTGAATTTTCATTATCATCTACAGAATAGAGCGGAAATGAAAGAAAGTTTTAAAACTTTCCAGAATTTCAACTAAGAGATTTTTCCCTTGTTGCTATGTGATTGATTACGTGTATTCTGGGGGAAAGAAAATGTTTTATTTCTGGAAAAGTGACAAGTTTTAGCGCAGTCATTTATCACCAAAAAATAAAAAAGTAACATTCCTGTCTTCGTTTCCTTCTTCAGCCCCTCTCCCTTTTTCAGTCTTGTCACTTAAAGAAGCTTCTCATAGTGAAAATTTTGCAAAACTTTGCATCCCAGTTCTCACTTCAGACATCGATCCATCTATCAATTCATCCGTGTATTCCTACGACCATTATACCATCCATCTAAAGCAGAGCTGTAGAGGAATCACTTGCCCAAACTTTTATTGTGAAGGCAATTAGTCTACCAGGGCCGTATCGATTACCGTTTAATATGATACTTCGAGACTGTCGTAAAAAGAGATAATTGCTTTAAGATGTCCCGTAGAAAGATTCCCAAGCTCCTTGTTTTCATTAGTCTACAATTATTGGCTCAGTAAATCGACAGTGCGTACACAAGGAGATGCAACGTAAGGAGTATAAGACTTGTAGCCTGCTAACTGAAAAACAAATGTGCAGTGTAAATTTATATTTCGTTCATTAATACATCAGATCACGTAAGTAGTATTAGCATATTATTGCCTTTTAATTTGCTGATTAGTTTTTAAAAGGACAAGATATTTGCGGGGTTTTTTTGCATTATATATTACATTTGGACATTTGCTGGATTTTTCTCAAAAGTTTTGCATTACAATATGTAGGAATTATATGATTAGATTTTTATACCCTATACATTATTTTATAAAACTATTCTCTAAAAAAAAAGTTTTAACAATTATCCACGCAACCTTTTCACAAAATCTTAGTAAGTAAACCACTGCAACTATTTGTGTTTTAAGATTTTTATTAAAAAGTACTAATTTTATTAATCTATTTTATATTTTATTATTTTATACCTAGCAGAAAAAATAATTGAATATTTAAAAAATTGTGCAAAAGATTTTAACATTATTTCTTTTAAATACTTAATTCTTTTTTCCATCTGCATACTAATAATCTAACCGCCACGGGTGGCCGAGGTCGTTAAGGCGCGAACTCGTGAGCGGAAGGTCTGGGGTTCGAACCCCACCAGGACCGTCCTCCATGAATGAGGTTTTTCCCAGGTTTTCTTCAGTCCTCATAAATAGCAAATGCCGGGGAGGTACCGTAAACTTAGGCCTAGAATCTTTCCTTCCTTAAAAATGCTTTCCCAATATATCATTTCATCTCATGTATCATCAGTGTCCACCGTCTGTGATGCCTCAGTAGTAAAAACGGGCGTTAAACACCATTCAGAAAAATTAATAACCTTATTCCTTAACGAGTATCTTAAAATCATGCAAATAATTGTTAATTGCATACTACTGTACCTTCTGAGAAAATTGTATATACATTTTTCTTTCATTCTGCTGTATTATTTACTTTTCTTTTTTACAAAATATTCTATAAAATAATCTGTGTGGAACATAAAAAACATCCAAAAATTTATTGTTGCCCACATATGGAACGTTTAGTAATAAATTTAATTTATTTTTTCCGATATATGATACCTACCTATTTCTGGTATGATAAGCAATCACTAAAGTTCATATTTTAATTTCATATACTATGTTATATTGCGTAACACATTTCTTAATGTTGCATTTAAGTGCAACACATGATCCACCCCTCTATTTACCAGTGCACGGTATTAATACCGCCAGTAATAGCGCGAATGGTTGCCGGCGATTGGAAGTTCTCATTCACATTTATGAAACAGAATAAGTAACACATCGTACTCATAGTCAACATGAGAAATACTTTTACGAGTACTTATAATAATTCCCAATTCACAGTTGTTCCTCATTCACAAATGGGTGATCACACAAGTAAGCAAGTGAGCTAGAATGCCCATTTACGAGGGTAGGTCCATAAGTTTCCGGCCTTCACAAAACCCTTATCTGTTAAGTACAAAATGGAGTTTCGAGCTGTTATTAAATTCTTCACAAAAGGACTTACCACAAATAAAATTAAACAGCGATTGGACTGTGTATATTGGGAAGCATCCCCCTCATATTCTGACGTAAAAGAATGAGCAAACATTCTTCGAATGAGTCGAGAAAGCAGTGATGACGAAGAGCGTATAGGTCGGCCCTTGGAGGTGTTCACTCCTGAAATCATCGCTCTTGTGGAAGCAGTAATTATGGAAGACCATCGCTTACAGAAATAGCACCTAGGCTATGCCTTTCTAAAACAACAGTTCTTCGAATGATTCATGAACATTTAAACATGAATAAGGTAAGTGCAAGGTGCGTGCCTAGACTTCTCAGTTCAAAAGCAGCAACGAGTCATCTGTTGTCAGGCATTTTTGGAGCTCTGCCGTGGAAACGAGAGAGAAGTTCTGCAAATCATGTTACAGGAGATGAAACTATGATCCTCTGCTTTGACCCCTTGTCCAAAAGAGAATTAATGGAGTGAGTGAATCTTGCAGAGCACCGCATCTAAAGGCCAAGGTCACTCAGTCAACCAAGAAGATCATGGCCACAACCTTTTGGGACTATGAAGGAACACTCTTCATTGACTTCAAGGAGAGGAACACAACAGGAAATGGGGAGTACTATGCTGGCCTACTGCACAGACTACGTGCTTCCATCAAAGAGAAAAGGCGAGGAAAGCTTAGTGGTGGTGTGCGCCTTCTCACGACAACGAACCTGTGGGTACTTTCTTGTTGCAAAGGAAGCCGTGAAGAAATGTGACTGCAAGGAGATCGACCATCCACACTACAGCCAAGATCTAGCTCCCCGCGACTATTTCCTCTTCTCAAAACTCAAGAAGGACCTTCGAGGACCTTTGACGAAAAAGGGATGGATTATGATTATACCCATTTTGCAGACAAGTCTTCTGACTATTTTTGGGGGTGATTAAAATGTTAATTCAAAGATGTGAGAAGTGTAGTGCAATAAAGGGTAACCACATTGAAAAGTGATATATAGTTTTTTTGTTCATCATACCTAGAGAATGGCTATGTCGGAAACTTATGGAGTACCCTCTTAAGTGTTACTCTCTTCGGGAAATAATGTGAAAAGTAATACTGCCTTCGCAGAATATGTACAATTTAATGCTGGAAATATGCTGCACAAAGTAAAACGATATATTAAGAATATGGAGGATCCTTTAGACATATACGATGAACAGCAATTAAAGGAGAATTTTTGCTTCAACAAAGGAAATGTGATGATCGTTTTGCCACCATTAATTACAGATAATGTGGCCAGTAAAGATTTATCAATATATTTTCTTGCCAAAATTATCATTCTCTTAGATTATATGTATTTAGATGAGTATTCAGAATAATTTTTATTTGTGTAACTTTAAATTTATTAAAATGCTATTTACTCACCTTGTTTATTTATTTTTGCATTTGGTTAGTACCGAATAATGTCGTGTGAATCAGCAAAAGTGTCATGTATTGTATGTGAAGTTTCAGAAATAGCACCAAAGTACACTTTTCAACCCCATTCTGCAGTTCTTCTATATTCAAAAACTCTGATGAAATTTTTCTCTGGGTTATTACCTACAGATTTCTTAACAGGTGAACCACAACCTGTATACAAAAGGCATTTTTATCGTAAGAAATTTCTACTTCCTTGCAAAGGCATTATTTTTGCTGGGCAATGTATTTCTGAAAGGGTGGATAAAGAGAAAATATGTAACTACATAATAAATAACAATAATAAGGGGAGATAGAGAGAAAATATATAGCTACAAAATAAATAACAATAAGTAACTGTAGCACTATCATAATTTCTTGCAAATCAGCTTACCTTTCTTTCTATTTTGAGTAAAACCATTATAGTTTTATACTTGTATTTTAATAATAAATAGATAACATACATCATACTGCTATCGGTATCACTATTGCACTTTTATGAGTGTTTTTTATGAATTATAAAGAGATATCAGTGATTGTCTTATCACTTATTAGCGTAAGTGTTAATAATTTATAAGCGTTGACTATGATTACGACCCTTAACATCCGTGCATGTAAAGTAAATGACGTTCAGAATAGAATAGAAGTCCTACTCTGAAAATATCGGGAATATTCGTGTAGGTTTTATTCATACAATTCAATTTTCATTTCCGGGTGATTGTTTTCCCAAGAATGCCAAGGTATAAACTATTTGATTACCATTTGAATTATTTTAACCTTATGCTTACCGTAACATCTGTATAACGTTACTTATCATTCGGGCCTCTCAGATCCGTGTTGTTTAAATTGACATATATTGACACTATTTTGACTGTTTATGATATGAACCACAGTTACAAATACTTAAACTAAATTTATTTGTTCAATCTTTACATTTTAAAAATTACAATTTTTATTTCTTTACTTAAGGTTTTTCATTTTCAGAATGTGCACTTTTTTCTCATTACAGTAGCAGAATGTTCCGTACACACAGGTTTGGTGCACTTATGTCATTCGACTATTCTATCTTTCTTCTGTACACGAAATGCATATGCTCTCTTCTTAGCTGCAAGTTCCGCTGCCCTTTCTATACCTGGTTCTACTATTGACTTCATTGGTTTCTTTATTCCTGCAAGTTGCTTTCCCAAATTAATGATGAAAATTCGTCTCACTTTTTCATTGTTGACCAGCATCACCCGAATTATGAGTGCATTCATTTTACCTACATGGACCATGTTGAAGAAAACCACCAATGGTCAGAGCATTTCCCTTCACACTGTACCATCGCGTCTTCTGGTTCATGGTGTCTACCCTATTTTTTGTAGTATTGTGCGTCATTACAACTCCAGGATTCAATTTTGTGATTGCACTACCGTTGAAGAGGGCTAAGGACGATGACAACCTTGTTCTTATTAGGAACATTAGAGGCTATCATCACATCTGATTGAAAACCAAATAGTGTAGAGTGTACTTCAAGTCCTTTAGGTGTCACAAATTGGACAGGCAGTTCACCTTTTATTTTTCGAGATCTTTTGACTTAAAAATATTATCACAGATTTTTCAAGTTCCATCAACAAGTTCTTCACAACATTCTCTCCGAGTCACACGGCTCCGGTTTCTTCCTTCTCCAAATATACTTTCATCCTCCAGCAATAGTTTGTTTCACTGTCACAAATTTCCCAAATATTTATTCCATACCTACCAGGTTTTGATGGTATGTATTGTTAAAATGAACAGTGACCTCGAAATGTGACCAAACTGCTTATTCATGGTCATTCACCACCCAGGATTCATCAAGGTAATCTCTCTCATTCAAAAACTTCTCCAATTCATCAGCTGACATATGTTCACTACGGGCTGCTGGATTGACAAAGCACAACAGCCTTCTGAATAGCATGTAACCAATTGCGAGACATAATTTCTTTGAGCAATGGACGGCCATTCTCAACACTCCACAGCTGACTGATATCTTCATTTCTTGACTTTTAAACACCAGTCAGGATCAACACGTAAATAAACTTTATCATTTCATAAAAATCTATATCCACCCAGTCTTGTAAACCACTCGATTGTCCTTGCTGGTCCACAAACACACTTTCTCAATGGGGGATACACCAAAGAATAAGACTCTTCATTATCACAATACCTAGTGGAACACCTTGAAGGTCCCTGATCATATTTCAATATATCCTTTTTGCTCTGTCTACATGAAATTTTAGCCTGAGGGGCTGTAGCCCATATTTAATTTCCATTCGGGGAAAGCAATATGTTACACTGAACAGAATTTGCACTAAACTGTTCTCTACCTTATTCGTTATGGTATTCTTTATCATCTTCGTGTCGTTCCAAGTTTTCAACCACATCTACCTCATTGTCACTGGAAAATTCAAATTCACTATGTTCGTTGTCGGAATCAGAAGACTGTTCCAACATTTCTCATATCTCCTTATTTGTGATTATATATTGCCGCGAATAGCCGAGATCCTTAAGGCGCGGACTATTGAGTGAGAGGTTTGGGGTTCGATTCTAGTCAGGATCGTCCTCCCTGGCCGAGTTTTTTCCAGGTATTCCTCAGTTATCATAAATGGCAAATGCCGGGGAGGTACCTTGAACTTAGGTCTGGAACGTTTCCTATCTTAAAAAAAAATCCTTTTCCAATATATCATTTCACCTCATGTGTCATCAGTATCCACCGCCTGTGTGGTGCCTCAGTAGTAAAAACGGCGTTAAACACTTTTAAAAAAAATGAAAGGTCTTTACTCCGCAACATTTTTAGTTTAAAGATAGACAGCTATTGTAAAACTAGGCACCAAAATAAACATGTGCTTATTACAAGGAGGACTGTTGAACAGTGAAAAAATAGCATTGAGAGTCGAACAAACAGATACTTAGCTGACGGACAGCTGTTTGTAAACATAACTTGTACCTGTACGGCCCTGGAAAGCCCGAACGGGAGGACACTTAGGTCATTTTTTTAACTTAAAATCCTATGTAAATTTTGATAATTCTTTTGCAAAATTATGATTAATAAGACAAATTAGGAAAAGTCGTATCATTTCTGAAATTTCTGAGCCCCAATGGTAGAAAGAGGGTTAAGTAGTTTTTTTTATTAGAATATAAATCAGATAGTATATTATACATAATAGTATATATTAATAATATTATGTATAGTTTATAGGAATCACACATAAAATGAAACCCTTCTGCGCAGTTAAAATGTCATTTTTAGTAACAAAATAAATCCTGCTTTCAACACACTAAATATAAACTAAATCTTGTGGATAGTGCTTCTGAGAAACATTCATAGAGACTATTTTTGAGTTACGAGTCAGTAGAGCACGACTGCGTACTGGAATGAACCAGTAGTGAAGGCCTATATTGCATGTGAAGGTTGCAGCTTGTAATTAGTTTCAGAGAGACTTTGTCGGCGATTGACTGTGAATTTGTATATACTCAGTGCTTTCATTGTGTGTAAATTGTGTGATTACTATTCCTCATTAGTTGTGTCACTACATAAATATAGTCTGGAATGGGTTTACAGGTACGATACAGCGAAAACAGATTCTTGCAGAGAAGAAGAAAATATCCTTACAGTCGCGTTGCAGGTTCAGAAACTGTTCGGGAACTTGTTAAAAAGTGCGAGAGACGGGATTATCAATAACAAGGAGCATGTTCCGAACCACGGCGATCTTACGGAAGAAAAGCTACATGAAATACAGGAATTTCCTACTCAGATGCTGACAACGTAATGCCGCTTAGGAGCATCATTTTCAACATCTCTTGCAATAACATCTTAGTGCTTATCATTGGTTTTAAATACAACATTCAATACAAATATAAATACAAAAATTACTTACTTTATACTCAGCGGTGACTCTACCGAAATGTATGAGAAACTAACAGCATAATTCTGAAAAAATTTTGAGATATAAATTCTAAAGTTTTATGCTCCACAGCAGTAGTGAAGATATTTATAATAATATAATTTCGAACATGCGATCATGTACTTGCAGTTCGATTAAAGAAATGTGTGCTATCTCGCATTGGTTGTTCTATTTTAATTACCAAAAGCTGCGAGGGTATGTTATATGCACGCACGATACTGAAATTCCTAAAGAAAGGAATCGCATGGGGTGAAGACGACGTGTCGAGGGATCTGGTGGCACACATTATTACTTAAAACCTGGAAAACTTCACGCATCGGTTCTAATGAAACATGAACTATATACTGGCTGAGTTTCGAAATTCTTTTTTTTTTTTTTTTTTGCTCCGTTTGCTGCACAACACATACCTCCTGGCAGTAATTTCTTCCTAGTAAACTTTAAAGGAAAAGAAGTCTAATAGTTATTCTATATATAAATACACAACGAGTATATCATCAAGAGAAGTCCAGGATAAGTTATTTTGGAAATTTACACGTAACCAAGCAAATCATGATTTTAAATGTTTATTTTCCATTTAGTAGTTGACAACTATACAGAACTCTCCATTATTTTGGTTCACGAAGTCGTAGTTTTAGCGTTAATAATTGAAGTGGTTTGGGCTTCAATAACGTTGTAAATTTTACACAAATCCAAGCAGAACACTTGTTTGTTCTGTGAGACGTAAAATAAGTCTTCAGTATTATTTCCAATAGAAAGAATGTGTTAAAAATTAAACAAGAGTAGTTTTTGTTTAAGTTTCAATCCATCACATTTTATGAATGCCATATTAGAAATGATCGTGGCCTTGAACTTAAAACTTTTTGGAAACTCATAAGCAGAGCCCGGAAGGTAAGCAAAATGCCTTTTCTATCTGGGTGGATAATGAGTCAGATAGAAATGAACATGTTTTCGTGCATTTGGGGTCAGTTTTTATTTTGCCTTTTTAGCTATTATTTATTTATTGCGTTATGAATATTTTCTGCGGTTATTTACCCAATTTAAAAACCCCATAAAGATTTTCAATACATCAAAGTAAAAAAAAAATTATAAAAATTAAAAGATATGTTTGCCTCACCAAAATATATATGGAGAATCTTGTTATACCTTTATTTCTTTTAAAGCAGTCAAAATCTTTTTCCTAATTCATTCACCTAGAGACTTTAAATAACATAATAACAAATTAGTGAAAGAAACGCACAGTTACCTCCAACATACGGATATCAGGAATTAGAAAGAATGCGGGAAGTATTGTAATTTTGAACAATCCTGACGAATGACCTTGTATTGATCTGCGAGAGACAATTCTAGGAAATTTATGGTTGGGGTAACTTTTCAGAACCAGACCAGAAACCACTGCGCATCTTTTGTTCATTCGCCAGGACTATTCAAAACTACTTTACTTTGTCTTTATAAACATTTCCGTAATGTCCTGAAAGGTTAATGTTCTGTTGTAACTGATGTGATCCCCTCCGAAATAGTTTATTTTAAATATGTTCCAATCGCTTCAGTGTAAGTAGAACGTTCTTTTTTCGTGATGAAAAATGTTATCGCTGACGAGCGACTGACCGTGACAGTTGATACCTTGAAAGAAACATTTTGTTGCTAGTAACCAAGTAAAGTAAGCCTTAGTACTTTGATTATGTAATAAAGAAATAATTAAGTATCTTAAATGCTTGTCTATTATTAATAATGAGTTACTCTCTGTTTGCACTGTTAATAAATGCCTATTTTAATTATTCTACTGACTATTTTCAGTATGTTAAGTGCCCTTTTGCCTGCCTATTTTAACCAAAATGAGTTCCGGAACTTCCGGACTGTGCTACTAAGCAAAACACAATTACATCAACAGAGCTTAAGAGCCAAGCTTAACTACGGAAATATACGGACTAGACTTAACAGCAGTAGCCCAGTAACAAAGCGCAGTTGTGATGTCATGTGAAATGCGGCTTCACTTGCTGTTTTGGCGCTCGCTAAACAAGAGTGATCATTAATGATAGTAGCTTACTTACTTCATTGTTTTGGTGCCTAAAGTAGTGACTTCACGGATAATATTAAATAATGATACTAAACAGCAAGATGTTGTATTCTTCTGTTGCAGGCTGCTGAGATCACAACAGATAAGCAAAGGGAAAACGTATGTAATTTCATTTATTTCCTACAGATAGTGGCTTCAGAAAACAGCGAATACATGACAGCTTTTAATGGATAAAGTAAGTGTGTATGCAACACAGTTTGATGTGGATTATGAACGCATTTAACTGTTAACTATTAGGAGTTCACTAAAATCAACTCGCAACAATTCTAAAACCCAAATCCTTTTTTGAATTACATTCTTCTTGCATTAATGAAAAGAACAACAGCACCAGAAGCCAGAGACTTTTAAATAAAGAATAAAGAGAGAAATAAATTATAAACAATGTGGTATTTGACAAGGAAACTACGATATAGCTGCAGCAGATTCTATAGATGTTTTAGACCTCAGTGTTTCACAGAACACACAAATGCTGTTAAATGAAAACGAAATTTAAATGAATTAAAAATTAAAACAACGCGCTGACAAAGGAAAGTAATAATATCCCTTCAATTACAAGTAGCTCAGTACTAAATTTCACAACTGTCAGGCTCTGCAGAAGTATTTAAATAAACACTTTTTTCTTGCCAAAACGGTTAACTAAGAGAAAATGCATAAATTGGTCATCATAAGTTATAACATATTCCATAACCTAAATGTATCTAAAAAAATTCCCCAAATCTTCTAGTATTGTAAAAACCTAACTGACTATTTGGGAAGAAAATACCCCGAAGTATATGAGTATTCCGTAAGTTGTTTAGATGAATCTATTCTATTATTCCAATGAAAGCATTGCTCAAGAAAGACCAGCTCATTTTGCACACGTGATCTGTAAAAAATATTTAGAAACAAAGAAACGGGAAACATGCATTTAATAGTATTTCATCCTAAATTTAGTTCATATTTCCTTTAAGAGATATTCTGGTAAAATATTTATGCATAATTAATTACATCATGTTATTTGCTGTGTTAAAACACTGAAATAGTGTGTGTAGCCATATTCGTTTTAAATATTTCATTTTCTGAGTGACCGCCTATGGTGCCTCAGTAGTAAAAACGGGCGTTAAACACCATTCAGAAAAACTCTCAGTGTTAAGATTAATATAACAAAATTGGAACGTACGCAGCTATCTGCTATGTAATAAAATTTATTTATATGTTAAGACCTTTGTTCTACAAATTAGCATTATGGCTAGCATTTTATATTTGCTTTTAATTTCAGTCCTATTTTAGTTTGTCTATAATATATTTCATCTCCTTCAAATTCAAACTGTTTAAGCCAAGCTCAGAATGACCACCTACTCTTTAAATGCCAGTGTTAATCTGGCGATGAAGCGAAAAACTATAACAATTAAAGGATGTAGATTTCTTTACTTTTTTGAAAGAATTAGATGCATAGTATGTTAAAAGTTCAGTAATGCTATACTGTTAAATATCAAAAACGTAAATTTTCACTTAAAAAGTGGTGGCATTTTATAGTATTTCTGGCTTGGTATATATCAAACTATAGTTTGTACTAAGTAAAATAAAACAGTTGTCAAAATCTTCAAACTATAAAGTGGCAGTAATTATTTCATTATCCGCTATGATTAGAAAGCAGCACATAGCCGATTTTTATAGCACTTCCACACAAATAGATCCTGTGGAATACATAGTGCTTTTTATCGAACCAATTGCACATTTTACATTATTAATAAGCGCGTCAAATGAATTTCTTTGGGAAATGATGAGCTTTTCCTTCAATAATGGTTAATAATACTTTTAATTTTCAACTATTGTCACGCTTATGGCAGAGTTAAAAGGGGGTAGAGGTAGAAGCACAATAAAATGCACACATTAAGGTCTCCTGAACTGCTGAAGGCGATGTTAACTGATAGTGACTGGATCGCTAAAGGCCGATCGGGCTCTTACCTTAGGGGTGATGTCACGAAGAGCCGAGGGTGAAGAGCGGTAAGCAGCGGCTCATGGTAGCACAGGCGACGAGTGAAGGAACAGGCACCTCTTGAGGCTCTGCTACCTATATAGCTTCGCGATCGCCTAGGGGGCGGGGGGTTACATTACGTTGTTATTTTCACCAATCATGGTATACCAAAGCTTAGAATTATAGTGACCAATGAAAAAGGAGTACGAAGGTGTAGAATTAACTATTTGCAAAATAATTTTCACCAATCATGGTATACCAAAGCTTAGAATTATAGTGACCAATGAAAAAGGAGTACGAAGGTGTAGAATTAACTATTTGCAAAATAATTTTCACCAATTACCAATTTAATTCACCCCTCGGCCGTACATGTGACACTATCTAAAATGCATAGTAGAGAAAAGAAATTGGTGCAAATGGCTCTTGAAATTAGGAGGAATAAAGAATGCTTAAGAAATGTTACTATAGGTAAATATTTTTATTAAATGAAGTTCAGTTATCTCATTTAAATTATTTTTATATTTTTATCTAAATAATACACTTACAAATATTAAATTTCAACTGAAATTTCATTATATTTTCAATGGACTCCGATCCAGTGTCTGCACTAGTTGAAGCTAAAGACAACATGTGCTACATGGATCTGCCAGTGGTCAACATTTCTAGTATTGCTCTGACGTCATTCCATCACCTAAGTTGAAGCTACATCTAAATCCTTCCCGACAGTAATTAGTAACAGCGTAAACAATCCTACACTAAATTGCGGTGCAGATCAACAAGGCGTGCACATAGCGTTAATTCCAATGTGAATGAAGATTCATCTTATGAGTTGGTGGTTCCCTCTTAGCTTCTGAAAGACGAAACTGTAAATTACACAATTAGAGATGTTTCACATGGCATGACCAGCAACTCAAATGTAAATAAGGAGTCAAGAAAAGAAGAAAACAGTTCTAAAGAAACAGTAAGTAAGGAGAATTCAGATAAACTAAATAAATTGTGAGATTATATGGGGAGGAAAAACATTTCAAAGACAACAAATAAGTTGTATTCGGGCTCTGAGAGCGAAAACTACTTCCAAACATTTGATCACACAATGAAAGTAAAACATTTAGCTTTGGGCGTAAAAAAGCTGAAGAAAATCAGAGGAGAACGATTCAAAATTATTAATTCATGGGATGAAAAGAGCGCTTATGCATGTGAGCTAGTGACTTTTCAAAGAGTTTTGAGAAGAAGAAATCTAAATATTGAAGACGTTCCAAATAAGTTACTTGACTATGACTGCTGTTCACCTACAAAGGCGGGTAGAAAGTGAGAGTTTGCAGAAGTTTCTTTACTGGCCAATACCAGGCTGAAGAATGGTTATTGAATAGTCTTTCATGAAACGAACCAGAGGATGACCAAACCATTTCAAAGAACCAGAAATCTGATTTGGTAAAACAATGGCTGTCGCTAATTTCCAAAGTATCAAGTCATATTGTCGATCATTAAGTACTCGTGTTTATATGGAACCTGATTATAGATACTCTAACAACATGCCCGAAATTTACAAACGTGATACAGCTCATGTAGAAAGGAAGAAATTCTGTGAATTCCTAGAGAAAGAGACAATTTGAACGTTCAATCGTAGGAAAATCAGTAAAGTAAATAACAGTAGGGGAGCAGCGGGGTGCGGGCATGATGATTACATGTCCCCCCTGCAATACTGCCCTCTATCAATGAAGTCGTAAGACGGAGGTAGACGATGCAGAGGTCACCACGGCAGGCCAAGTCTCACCCCTGGCTGTAGCGCAGAATAGGAAGAACATAACGAGGATGAATTCAATGCGCACACTCAAAAGAAAGAGGAAGCTCGTAAAGCAAAGGAACGAGCTGAATGAGAAATTGCACATGTATCAATGGATGTTCAAAGAGTACTACTATACCCCATACTTACTTGTTTATAACAGTGTTATAGATAAAAGCTGTTCATTTGTATTTTTGATAAGAAGGTGAACGGAAAGTCTCAGTCAATGATTTCATCACACATTTTATAAAAAACAATTGTAGCACTTGAAGTAAGGTTGTCCTCACATTTCATGCATATCGTATCAAAATAAAAATAAGGTCTTAGCGTGTGTCTTATCAGACATATACGAGCCAAATTAAGCATTTTAATCGAATTTTAATTATAATCGAAGAGATTATACTACAAAGAGTACTTACAATGATGAAAGTTTAACAAAGGTCATTCTACGTTGGATCATTTATTCATTTCTCCATTATCTGTCCAAAACAGAACAAACTAGGAGGAGGACTTAATTGCACATAATTCACTACTTTGATCATCAATTCCTCAGAGGCTATGAACAATTGCTAAGTAACTTTTCCCCCATTCGGACTAGCCAAAGCATCCTTCAAACTACAACCTGCTACCTGGACGTGCACTATACAGTCTTGACGAATGGCTTCTCCCAGTATGCAGCCGCACTCTACCGGTTCATATCTCAAATAACCTGGCTGTATAATCTTGCACTGAATCAAGCCATTTTTAATACGATTGTGAACCATTTCTTCACATTACAGGTGGCTTTCATGTTGATGCTAGTGTAGCTCTTTCTGTTCAGATATGGTATCCTGTAGGCTTGAGAATATGGACATGTTTGTAATCCAAGACATAATAGGCATTGCTTCTGTCACTCCAAATTGGAAACCTGGGTTGGGAATGTATCGCAAAAATATCTTAATTTCTGCACAAAATTTTATGTCGAGGGGGTTTTCCGGTAAAAGGGAATGCAATCGGTTTAGCATTTTGTTTGCTGAACCTATATAAATCCTTATAATCCTTATACTCTGCAGTAAGAGGGATATTACGTTCTTTTTAACGCATTTAACGTCCTATATAAATTGTCTACTAGCCGGATGAAGGTGAGTATGCTATTTACTAGACTCCCGATTTTAAAAGAATGTCCTCCTTTGCGGAGCACTTGCTTCTATTTATTAATAAAATAAAGTCTAATTCTGAAGTAAAACGTAGTTCAATAAATTTTATTCCTATTTCCTGTTGCGTTATATTGAGCACAATGTTTGTTCAAGGCGCAAACGTATTTATGTGATATATCCGCAGTTATGTTTTACGTAGAGAAACTGTTGGCCAGTTAGACTGCAGGAGAAGGATTCTCAGCAATCAGAAGTGTGTTCTGAACTTACGGAAAAAAAGTTAGATGAATACAGGCATTTCCCACTAAAGTGTTGGCAATGTATTATCGCTGAGGGGCATCGTTTTCAAAACCGTTATAACACAAGTTAGTGCTTATTATTATCAGTTTTAATTACAGTAGCTTTTTATAAATAAATACTAAAATAGAAATACTAATCTACGCGAGGCAACCCTATCTCGCTTTTTTCTGTTGCGGCGGTGTACTTTCCCAGTAACAAATAAATAGCCTCACACTTGGAAGAATTCATGTGTTCGTGAAGTGCTAAATGTAATGAATCATGGTAATGAATAACCCTGGCTGATACTCCATACAGTAATCCACTAAATGAGCCATAGTGTTGTAGTGCAGTATTGGCAACTAAAAACTGATTTCCTTGCATCCGTGAAACAAGAATGAATTGGTACATGCACATTATCAAATTAAAAAAGCCGATAGGAAAGCATAACAACCGTTTCTGACTGCTTTGGGGCAATACTTGTGCATTAAAAGTACGAGGATGGATCGGAAAATAACGCAAAATAGTTACTTTTACAAAAAGTTTAATAGGTACCATTACAAACAAATGCACAAATGAATTGACATCTTTTGTCTATTTTTCTACTTAGTCGCTAACTTTCTCAACACATTTCACCCATCGTGATACCTGTTTCATAATACCCTATTCATTGAAGTCCGTTCGGTTGGAGTATAGCCATCTGCGGACTGCTGTTTTCACTCTTGCATCTGACGCAAAGCGTTGACCGGCCAGGAATTTCTTCATGTGACCAGACAAATAAAAGTCCTGCGGTGCCAGGTCTGGACTGTATGGTGGATGTTGGATCACCTCCCAATCAAATTTGTTCATTTTCTCACAAACAGTAGCAGCAATATGGGGGCGAGCATTGTCATGAAGAATTTTGACATCATCAGCATTAATGTTACGGATTTTGTCACGAAGGACCCGACACAACTTTACCAAAGTTTTAATTTAGGCTGCAGCACTCACAGTGGTTCCGTGTTCAGCAAATCCCTGCAGGAAAACACAATTCGTATCCCAGAATACTGTCACAAGCACTTTATGAGCAGATGGAGTCACTGTGAATTTTCTCTTCAATGGGGAAGCAACACATTTTAACTCCATAGAGGCCTGCTTTGTTTCGGGCGTGTAGTGGTACGCCCACGATTAATCACGCCACGATTACCTTCAGAAAGTCATGCCCTTCTGCAGCGCAAAGCGCTAAGTGATCCAAGCTTGTCATCATTCGCTGACCCTTGTGGTCGTCTGTCAAGATCTTAGGCACCAGAGAGCACTAACTTTACGAAACTCAAATGTGTCATACACAATATCGTACACCGCACAGTATGAAATGTTGAACTGCTGAGATAAAGTTTGCATTTGGATCCGCAGGTCGTTCAGAATTGCCGCCTCAATGGTTGTGACATTCTGCGGTGTTGCAGAAATGGGCGAATCACAAAGGTTATCACGGCCGTCTTTGAGGAATGCACAATACCTAGAGACTTTGCTACGGTCCATACAGTCGTCCCCATACATGCCACATCTGCGAATTTCACTCGAGTTATGCCCTTTAGCCCATAAAAATCGCAATACCCTCGCTGCTCCTCACAAGTAAACGACAATAGCAAGAACACCATCTTTGTTGCATAGTTCACGCTTCTCTTGCTTGAACTACATATGAGAACAAAATAGTGTCTGTAGTGAAAGGTTCCAATTATATATTGGTGAAATTTCAACATCCTAGCCGCAATACCAATGCAGAAAAAAAACTTATTTTGCCTTACTTTCCGATCCACCCTAGTGTAAGGTTGGAGGAAGAAATCCAATTCGTACACATTAAAAAAAAAGGAAATGCTCACCCTCAACCTTTACTTTCAAGCTGAACCTCTCTCTTGTTTAGAGGCAAATGCTCAAGTTTTATTTATACAATCCGTTTTATTCTAAACATATATGCACATTGGAGAAACACAGATTCTCCATTAATAATCTTGTACAATTATGTGTTTCAAAATTGTTAGGTTTCTGATATATACTTTGAAAGGAAACTAAATAAAAATTAATATATAAATAAAATTATTAATATGTCTTTAGCTACCTATTATTCGTACTTTATTTACTCTCCGATCTCAATGGAATGGGCTGCTCGCGAGAAGAGCTGTCATATTTTATAATTAGAATAAACATCTGACCTCTGCCTGAAAATAGATAATTTGAAGGTAGAAGCTTTTCCTAAAAAGCTAATAGGAAGACGCAGTTACAGTCATATTGTTTTGAATATTATAAGCTCTTCTGAATATTAAAAACGGAAGTTATAGAAAGTTTACTACTCCTGATTTAAGAATAGTGTTTAACGTCCATTTTTAATGTTATGGCATCATAATAAAGTAAAATAGTTAATAAAATCGAAACACCTTTAGGAAGAAAACTTTTCACACCTAAGTTTAGAGTACCGGCCATTAATAAATGAATGAATAAATAAATAAATAAATAAATAAATTTATTACAATGCCAAGAAAAATACAAATAAATACAAACTATTATTACTCCGTCCATCTATTCAGGCCATTTTAGGTGCGACCCCCCTTGCATTTAAAAAAAAATTGGATACAATAATTAATTTTATATTATCCTATATGTAAATTATAATGTAACTAAATAAAATGCCAAATTTTCACCTTGTTTAATTCAGTCCCCGGTCACCGGCTTATCCAGCAATCTACTGGAATTACAGAGGACTGAGTTCTGACCAATTCCCAAATCTTATATTACTAATACTAATTTTATTAAAGCACTACAACATGTGCTTATTAATTTATCCAGTAATATTTACTCCAGGCCATTACATCCCTAAACAATACATTATAAATAATAAGTATATTGAAAAACCACTACCAAATTCTTAAACACACTTTCCTAGTTTATTATTCCTTTCTTATCTTAACAGTCCATTTCCATTTATGTATTACTTTGTCTAAAAATTTCCCTACATCCTTACAATTATTATATTATTTTGTTTACATTTCTTTTCCCCCTAATTTTTAACCTTATACTTCCTTTTCTCCAAGTCTCATTTTGCTTACATTCAAATATTATGTGTTCTATATCTTTTTTACCCCCTCATAATGGGCACTCATCTTGTGGATATCCATTTCTTTGACCTTTTAACTTCCTTATTCCTGCTCTTAACCAAGCAATCTCCTTTCTTTCTTCATTATTAGTGTTGTCTATATATCCCTCTCTTTCCCAGCTATTTTTCATTGAAACATAAAAAACAAATGACCTCTTCTCAGATAGTTGGCTGAACAATGTTTCTATATCCTTACATCTCTATGTCCTCACATCTTTTTTCTGACCTCCTTCCAGAAACCGTTGTGGTTTATTTCGCTTTTTCTCCATATGTCCCCTAAACCATTACCTTCTAAATTATATCTCAGAGTACTAACCCAACCTGTGTTTTGTAAACTTGATTCTTGATATTTTAAACATTGTTTTAATAAATTATCATCATGCAAGTTCAAAACCCTGTACCAGTATTTTAATGCTCTCTCCATAACTATTCCCTTTCTTGTTACGCTTCCCATTTCAATCTGAGCGACTTTATTTACTGTAGCTATTGGGAGCCCTAGTACTTCCTTACGGAATATCCTATGAACATAGTCTACAACCTCTGAGCCATTCTCAAATCCCCAAGTTTCAATACCATAAAGCATTCGTGCCTCAACCACCGAGTTGTGCAGCCTTTTCAGTCATTTCATGCCCATCTCAGGTATTTTATTTAGGCAACCTCTCATAGCCATCATTGCTGATTTTCCTTTCACCAATACTGATTTCATTTGTTTTTCCCATTTTCCTTCCGCAGCTATTCTTATTCCCAGGTATGTACAATCACGCACAACTTTATATTCTATATTTCCCTTCTTCCATTTCTCATGTTTACTCAACACAGTACCTTTCTTAAATACTAGAATTTGGGTTTTCTCTCTGTTTGCCTGTAAACCCCATTCTATACAATATTTATCTACTTTTTTTAATCACCGTTTTAGCCCATTTATAGCACTGGAGTCTACTACCAAATCATTTGCAAAGAGCAGACCTGGCACTTGCATTTGTTTATTACCGGCAAGAGATTATTAGTGTTGCTATTGTTCTTCAGTATATCATCGCTAAACAAATTGAATAAGATTGGGCGTAGACCTGTCATTAATAAAGATTCACGAACCGTGCCTTAGCGACCTCGGCCACCCGTGTGAGTGTACTCATTTTCAATGAGATGTAGAAAGGTAAAGAATATTCAAAATGAATACAGAACCTGTATTTCCTAAATAGTTAAAATGCACTTCACTTAGTTTTATTTAGAATTCATTGCTCTCAATATATAACTTACTCATCACAGTGTTTCATTCAATGTTTATTTTAGTTCATAGCTAAACAAATAAATGCATTGCAATGTAATATGAAATAAAAAAATAAAAATGTTCTAGTTATTCTGATTTACGACTACCTATATGATAAACAGTTTTTGCTAGTCTTTTAAAACCGTAAGTTTCATTTGTTTTTCACCGAAATTTTTTAATTTTTCAGAATAGAATGAGTCAAAATCGAATGTGTCATGAATAGTTTATCATCATATAATGTTAAATAAAAGTAATGGTGTATTTAAAACAATGATAAACAGTGAGTAAATATACATGCTTAATCTACTTGTTTACCCACTAGTTACCATAGCAGCAAATTATTATACGTTTTTTCCCACTATTTAAATTCTTGCATTTGTGAACGTGTAAATAAGTTGCATTTTAATATAGGAGTTTATACATTTTTCTTTATACTATTTTTAGATATGGAAAGAGACGTAATTAATAAATGAAATTAATACTAAGAAAAGTGAATACCTTTTTATAATAATTAAAATATTTACAAATAATGGAACACAAGCTAATGTTACTAGGTCTCTGAATACCGGAAGAAGCGATATATAAAGGGTCTGGAGGCGGTATCATGAATTTGGCAGCCCGGAAGAACAACATCCATGTAAACCAAGGATGCAACTACTGCATAAGAATTCTGTGTCTTATGGTTCCGAGAGAAAGGTCAACTCCTCTCCATATTAAGAGGAGAGCTCTGCAGAATATTTGCAATTTGACTGCTGAACTAAAACTGTTAGTAATGGACAGTAATATAGGCTCTTGATTTCGTTTATTAAATTGTTCAGCGATTTGCTATGAAAATGGAGTACGTTGTATTGTGTAGTACCGGGAGCATATCAATTGTCAATAGAAACACTGGAGCCATTTTTACTTCACAAATAAATTACTCCTCGATATGCAGCTCGATTGCAGTAATATACAAACATGGAGACAATCAGATAACGCAGAAAGACTGAGACAAATACAGGGTGTTTACAAACCTGGGGAGGAATAATAACACATAGAAAACCAGATCTTGTATTGATCCGAGGAACAATAGTTACGTTCAGGATGTTTTACGATCTGTAGTCGTTTCTATTGCTGGAACGTCTGACCCTGGGTTCCTTTACATGCAAGGCAATGCAAAGCATATGATACAGGCGTTGTCCAGATAGCTGCTAAGACACTGTTACAGTACTTAAGTGGCTCAAAACTATATCCGAATGAGCATCAGCTTGGTACTTTTGAACAAAGAAACATTGAAACTGTGGATAACCAATCACAGATCTCCATTATCTCTGGCAGAATGACTAACAAGATGAGATCCTTCATCACATTTGTTCAATTTCAAGGAGATATGGAATAGTGCTTAATGAAAGAGATATAGTTCAAATTATTCATGACACAAATATCGCAGGAAATATATATTTTTGTTTTTACGTCTTGCCTCATTGGATTACTGTCTTGTGTTATCAGTGTGAATATTATACGAGGATAACCATAATTTTTACATGCATAATTTATCGTGTTGTAAATTAACTTTACACAATTTTGTTCCCTTAATGATTAATGTATACGTAGTACTATCTTTACTGTCGTCACTTCTGGTTTCAACCTTTGAGAGATGTGCAGGTTGAGATATGTTCAGTTCCGTCAACAGAAA
This sequence comes from Metallyticus violacea, assembly GCA_030762175.1. Taxonomy (NCBI): domain Eukaryota; kingdom Metazoa; phylum Arthropoda; class Insecta; order Mantodea; family Metallyticidae; genus Metallyticus; species Metallyticus violacea. Next base: position 40,622,972 of record CM060846.1, read on the forward strand.
AATGAAGGAAACACGAGATGAACAAAATGCTGATTTTAAATTCTGCTTTCGCCTCAACAAAACTTCCACTGAGGACTATGCAACGTCACAGGAGGTCGTGCAGAGTTTATTCTTATAGAGCAGATCGAAGATGGTTTAAAATGTTTAAAGAGGAACGCCAATCAATTTCAAAGCAAGTTGAACCCGACACTCCAGTTTTTGCTCTAACAGAAGCAAATACTAACACCGCTGCTGTCATTGTGAAAGAGTATCGTCAAATAACATTAAGAACCCTGTCATAAATTCTGAACATTTCACTCGCTGCCATCAAAACGTTGAAAACTGATGTGCGAGGTATATTCCAATATAGCTGATTGCCAAACGAAAGGACGTTAGCGTGCAGGTTTGCATGCAGTTGAAGATCGTGTTTACAGGAAAATGCAACGTTTCTTTAAAAGGTGATGATGAAACTCGGCTACATCATTTCGATCCGGAGAACAAATAACAAAGTTCTGTATGGGAACCTACACCAAAAGAAGCAAAAATGGTTGCTTCTGCTGGGAAAGTTATGGTCATCTCATTTCTCCATATTGAAGAAATAGTTTACTTGCACGGTGCACCTGCAAAAACAACTGTCACTGAATACTACAGAGATTTTCTGAAAACTCTGCAACACCATATCACATGCAAAAGGTCACATTTCTGTGCAACTAACTGGATGATGGACCCCGATAATGCATGGCCTCACATAGCAAAACTTGATGCCGTTGTGGGAGACGTTTTCCTGAAGGCTGTGTACGTGATTCTGAACGACCTGTCAAAAATGGTTTCCAATTGTCTTTGAAGGAGATAACTTTGAGAATGATAATCAAAATTATGAGGGTGAGTAAATGTATTTTGTGAAAATATTATGATAATCCGTTATTGCATATCTCTAGTAAATGGTATTTGCATTACTTGTACGATGAGATTCCATTCATAATTATTTATGAAAAATTTGAAGAAAAATTCTGCGCTTGATGTGTGCACTTGCACTGAAGTATCAAATTACATAAATATATTCTCTGTTATCTAACTGCAAATCTTAGCTAGTTTGTGGAGAGAGGAGTGTATTTTACCTTGACTCTCTTGACAGAACAAATGTCTAAGGATGTAATGATATGCAAATTCTGCTGTGAATAGGAAATGAACGATCCTGGACTACGTCACTTATTTTATTTAATCAGAAGGAAAAAGCTTTGCATGATGATGATGCTTAGAATTTCCACGTATTCAGCACATAAAACCACAGGGAAAACCTGTTAAGACGTGAAACGAATGAGCTTGAACAGGTTTAAGATCTAATCCATAAAGTGAAGAACTCTAAGTCACGCCATACGATAAGCTGGCGGTCAGTTAATCCCAATTCTTTGATCGAGTTTTGCGAAACAGCTGCCGGAGAGGGTGCGTGACGTTTACCCGTAAACAGGGAAAGCTGTCCTCCAGTCAAAATGTGTACGAGTGTAGCTCCGAGGCGGGGAGAAAACTGTCCAAATCCTACACCCAGTGGAAATGTAATATTTCCCTCACGTACTTCTTTGGAGGTTGGTTGCTTTGTGCCGTTCGCGGACTCCCAGCTGAATATTACCACCCAGCGTTAGCCAGTAGTCCTTGGTTAGCTTGATATACATTATGAAACGAGTCTGTACCGTCTTAGCAGTCTACATTTTTAAAGGGAGTAGTAAAAATGCAATGTTATCGAAAGCTTCCCTTCCTTGAAGGCAGTTACAGGATGGGGAGTTGCTGGCAAGGTACTAAGAACCCCATTTAGATCGCTGCTCTGGAACCAGAATCAATATCGGCGAGTCGGCAAACAAATGTCTAGCCTTCTTAGAATATGTGCATGTGGGTGGTGTGGCACGGTATGTATGTGTTCCCTTCCCCCCTCTCCTGGGTGGAGGAAGAGAGAGCGATGAGCGTCTGCTGCCTGGGATTAAATAGCTCTTAATGCACACGCCAAAGAACTTTGCTGAACACGGTACCAGCTGCAACGCGAGGCGGATTCTCAAGGGAGAATGTGAGAATTTTAAGGTAACGTCGAGTGCATGGTATCTTCACTGCTACCGCCGTGGAATTTGACGTTGATTTGAAAACGTCAATAACGGTAACACGCCTTTTCCATACCGGCTGCTCATAAGTTTAAATATAATTGAGCTTCGGTTATCTTCTAAACTGACTTCTTACACCTTTAGCTTAAGAAAGAGGAAGACAAAATGGACCTTACAAATACCAGATATTCCTCTTTGAGACTGAAGAGAAGACTTGCATAAACTCCTCCACCAAATTTGTCGATTAAACTCTCAAGTACAGGAAGTTGGCGTCCTGAGGACATTCTCTCTCTCTCTCCTGATATTCATCAAGTTAATTACTGTACAAGCTGTTAAGATATTGGCGAGGATAAACTGGTGGCTATGGATAGCAAAGATAAATGATCTGCAAATCCAATGATCAGACAGGCATTCTTTTGATTGAAAAGCAAAACATCCTTTGCTATAGATTTCTTCGTCTTTTCTTGAGCGTACCTGTATTCCTCTGGTGTGTGCGTTTTAATCATCTCGGTACAAGATGCTTTTTCTTGTAACTTTCAAACTAATAGAAGGCAAGTGGGTGAAATTTAGCAAATACAGATCATTTATGTATAAGAAGTACGGTTAGCTATAATTGTTAATCTGGAGTTCAAAAAATGACAAAGTTTACATGTGAACAAACTGAAAACAAAGAGGGTTGGTCGGAAACTGTCCCAAACAGATATGCATGAAAAAGAAACTGCAGGCTTCCCCACAGAAGTCTTTGTAAGCTGTGACAGGAGATGGAGGTTTCCACAAGTAAAAAGCAAAACTGCATGCAAACACTCAGTTGCTTCCATAGGTTCCTACATTGTGGTTGCAATGGACTACAATAGTTCTCTGATGAGACATTGTTTCACCTAAGTGGGCAAGAATAATATATTTGGGCAAGTTAGAATCATCACATCATACATGAAAAACTTTTTCATTAGCATTGTGTTATTGGTCTTTTCTTCTTCCATACAATGATGAATAACGCAGGTTGCATAAGTATCAGGAACTATTTACTAGGAATTTTCAACAGGTTGACACATCTTCCACAGCTGCAACGTCAGCATGGCTGAACCTTTTTTTAAGATCGTGTGATTTCTAAAGGACTTTAAACACAAAGATCGTCTGAACTTAACCTATCAGATATATTTCTTTTGGAACTGCAAAGAAACATTCTGCGGAAAATTGAGTCTGTGACTTGGAATGTGTAGGTGAGCATAACCTGGAGATTCGTGTGCAGGTTTGTGTTGATGCTAATGCTAATCACTCCAAACATTTGCTAAGTATGAGATAATGACACTCATCATGTACCAAAGAATGTCCGTATTTCATGTATCTCAATTACTTCCAATAATTGGAGAATTATTAGAATAAACTATAATTTAAAGCGATTAAAATATCACAAGTAATATCACAAGGGGGTATGAGACTGTCAGTCTAGAGGGCTCAGACCCTCAAATGTAATTTATTAGGACTATTTCACGAGTAAAATAAGAATTTAATAATAATTCCCGCACTTGGCATACAGTAGTGTAATAATTGTAGATTTATATTATTGATACTTAACCTTTACAAGCCATCTAGCAGCAGACGAATGTCAATTGTCAGTAATGCCAATAGCGATAGCCATATGCGGGATTGGGACCATTTCATGAAAAGAATAAGAATAAATGTAATATATATATATATATATATATTTGAAATTCACGTACGGATTATTAACAATTCTATAAAATGTTATACTTACTTTGAATACCTACCTACCTATTCAGAAACCGTGGGAATGAAATAACGAAAATTAACTATTGCAGTCGCTACCGTTAGATTTACTAATACCAACCGAGAAAAACAAAACATTCTGAACAAAGCGTAAATTAAGATTTGTGGTTGCTTAGACAGCTATTGATACATAATTTATAAAATGATTTCAGACTATTTGGCTGAATATGCAAAAACCATTATGTAGTGGAGGTATAGAGTTGGCTACACTGACCACAAGGCAAATGCACATCGCATGATAAAACCAATTTGATAATTTTTTTCGATAATTTCACAGTGATTGGTCAAAATTCAAAATTTCGTTTCGTCTCATTGTTCGATTTAAAGATTACTCACATAAGTGAAATAGTCCGTATAAATATCCTTTTGGATATCTAGTATTTTTCATCTGTTCTAAGTGTTCTGAATGAGCACTGTGTTCTTTAATTTTATGTTGTAATAGTGTAGCTGTTTTCATATTTTTCATTTGTCAATATGTCACCTCTACCACATCTATAACTCACAGTATAAACACCATTTCCACTGCCCGTAATTTATTGTATCTAACCGATATGTGATGTTTCTGAGTGATCAAATTTATTCCGATTGGCCGCGAGTCAATTGAAATGAAAGAAGTCACCAGAGGCGCGCATTTCTATCAGTATAACCAGTTGGTCTAGTAATGAGAATACGTTGTAGAGGGCGGGAGTGCGCCTGGGAGAGAAACAAAAAGAGAGAGAGGGAGCGAGAAGGACACTGTACACTGTATTTCTAAGTCAGTTTGTTTACAAAATGTGGTCATTTTACATATTTCATCACTCGCTAATTGCACATTATTGTCCTCTCAGAGCCGATACCCTTTAAGGCAAGATGCGCTGACTGCAGTTATGTCATCCATTCAAATTGATTAACAGTAATGTGTGAATAAATTTAAACACACTGAAGAGGGCCAATGGAATCGTTGCGATCTTATATAATTTTATTATACTGTCTCTTGTATATTTACTTCTTTATTGTAGCATACATTTCAGAAATACTTTTCTCATTATTTTCAGTATTTATAAGGCAGTAAAAAAGCGTGTCCAGTGCATATTTTATTATTGATTAGGTAATTAACCCAGCCGTTTCCTAAGTAAAATGTATTTCAAATCTCACACTTATCCTAAAAAACTCATTGTTATGTCAGATTACGTTATTGAAAAAAAAAACATTTTTACACTAGACTTATATCGATCATAAGCTGTTTAATCGTTGACTGCTTATTTATGGTCAAAGTTTTGTGACAATAGCCGTGAATACGAGAATGTTGCAACTATATTAGAGTCATGGAAATATTTTATGACGCTAAAAATATCCATTATTTCATAATATGAAAAATATAATATTCATTTTCTTGTTCAAAATTAAGGCCTTCATGTGCCAATGTAGCAAAATAACATTTGAATGCTTGTATTATTTCAAAATGTTGCCTAAACTTGCATAAGAGAATTTGTAATTTTTGTTTTATATATTATGCTAACTTTACATTAAATACTGAGTAATAGGATATGGTTTAAAAACAAAGTTGGGCACTAAGTATTAAACTTTTCCTGATGTGTACGAAGTACTTGGTACATATCCTGTTTATTTGTGTTGCCGGTAGTATGAGTATTTATTATTACTTGTACATGTGTAAAAGACAAAGTTTTCCTACAATATTGCCTCGCTGTATAACGAGTCGATTGATGTCATATCAATGAAATATTAAAAAAATAGATAACTCAAACCATTTATTTTGTACAACAATGAATTCCTAACTAAAAAAAAGGTGGTCATTGGATATAACGCATTAGAAATCATGGTGTTTCAACATATTTACTAAGAAATGCATTTTTTTAAAACACTTATCTTTTTCTAATATTACATGAATCTGTATTTTGTAAGACAAAGATTTGAAGTTTTATGCCCAGTTTTGGCCGAATGGGAATATTTATTTATTGGCGTTAAACAAAACTTGGGAAGAGTAAGTTTGATAAACGTTGACCTTCAGTATCGAAGAGTATGAAGAGTGGGTGAACGAAAAAAATTATATTCATAGAAGAGAATTTTAATAGGAGAAACGTTTTAGGCTCAGTTTATTGAAGGCTGCAGATAATAAGGTAATTTTAAAAACTATTTAACTACAGGAATATTACAAAATATCTAACACCAAAGTTTTTTCTAATGATGTAATAATGCGATGAATATAATTACATACGTAAATTGAGAAATAATGAAAATCTATCACGTAATAACATTTAACATGTAAAATAAGGAACCATGTTGGGGTTTTGATACTCGCAGAGCACGCATTTTGTATTCCTGTATTTCTGTTTGTTTCTATATAACTTTTGGTTTTTTTTTTTTTTTTTTTTTTGAGAGCCAGTTTCTTCTTGGATTCACTTCCCTGTTTTCTATCTTAGTCGGAAATCGGTTGTAATTTGACAACCTTGCGTAGCGAATGGCTTGTAATGTAATATTTGTGAGAAAATGTTGTTGCCTAATTAACTCCTGGCTTTGTCGCACACAGAGTGGAGCTTCCGTCACTAAGACTAAGAAATTTGGTGTGAGAGAATGAGAGTAGAGGTGCACACGTAGAAAATAATTGCCGAGAAGAGAAAGAAAGGGGAACACAAAGGAAATGCGTGTTGTTTTATGTTGCTTAGCGTATCTGAGCCGTCCTGCTTTTTGTACATGTTACAGATTTGTATGACAGAACAAATGAACGACCTTACGGATGTGCTTAAAGGTAACACTTGCTGATTTGACAAGATTAGTCTCATTATTTATAATGCAGCTCTTAAACGATAAAAAAAAATGTCGCAAATGAGATTACCTGCGATGAAACGTTCCTTTGAAGACGTTTAGTCGAGAAAAGCTAAGGGCCTTCTAGGAATTTTCGTTAATTATTGAATGTTCGTTTACTTAAACTTCATTAAAAGTAGATAGGTACCAATGAAAATAATCAGAAAAGTAGTTTTAATTGGAGTTGCATTCGAATTCCCTTAGTAAAACGATTTAGCAGTCAACTTTCATGTTTAAAATTCTATTATAAAGCGTCTGTTACTCTGTTAATAACAAGGACTGTAATAGCAGTGTTGAATCGAGTGCATGTTGAGCTAATAGCCAACCCAAAAAGGTTTGCTTGTTTGACGTCTCTGTCTACCCCTTGACAGTCAAACAAAATGTAATAAACGAGTCACAAGAAATGAATGGCAACCATTGGACACACCATGTATTTTCTATTTTACTGATAAACGAGATGGGTGAAAAAAGGTTCCTAAAGAAGACTGCAATGGGTGTAAATTGGGACAAAGGGTTAGAGTCTGAGGAATATATAAGATCCTGCAGAAGAATAAATGGAATAGATGGGGAACGATGTGTAAGCTTGGAAAAATATAAAAAAGAAGATGCATTTTTATTTCAAATTTATATAATGTACAATAATTAAACTGTATTTGTTTTTTTTTCAGGAAATATTTATATATTTTGGAAAATATTCCAAATATCATATTTTATCCAATTACTTTTAAAAACAACATTTGTTGAAACAGAACAACTATTTATATTTAATTAGGTTCCCTGTATATAGAACCACTTTATAGTATTTGATTCATTTAACATTTGTTAATACCGAGAGCTATTTTTAATCGTCGTATGCATCTAGCGCAGCGCGCGCGTAGGGTCAAGGTAATACCGATCGCCTGTCTTAATAAGAGCGTCCCACTAACAACTGCATATGTTATAATAAAAAACTTTACTTCTGTCTTTATGTTATTATGTCGGTCCTGTTGGTGTAGTGGTAGCCATATTTGCCTCCTAAACCAAAGATCGCGGGTTCGATCCCGCGATGGATTTTTTCGGGCTTAAAAATCCTAAGTATGGTTTCCTTCGGAAGGGAAGTAAGGCTGTGGCTTCCCGTGTCGTACATTTACGGCACGATAAAGAACCTCAAACCTGAAAGAAGAGGCCTCTGAGAAAAATTTATCGGCCGTTTCGCGCCCTGAATTGAATGGGATGCTGATAACCTGAGATATTAAAGAGCGTCCGTAAATAAAACAAAAAAATTGTGTTATTATAACTCAGATCATTATAACTTAAATATTTGCTTCCTTACTTGTTACAGGCTATTGGATCGCCTGTGGTGCCTCGGTAGTAAAAATGGGCTTTAACTACCATTCAAAAAAAAAGTTATTTGTGCCAACGCTACAATTGATTGCAGTGTGTTAATAAATTAAATGCTTCTATAATGTATTGAATTGGATTTTCTTAGAGCAGAGAAAAGGCACACGGAATAACCCTAGCACTCTAGAGGAACTTGAAGAAAATATCATGGCAGAAATTGGAAGTATTACACAAGGAAAAGCTGTAGCGACTGAGTGCAAATTGTAGCAAAACATGCCAAAAACGTCTGACTGCAGACAGGTACCTCTTCGAATAATTGTAACACAGGCTAGTGCCCAACGTGAAATAAAAGTAGTATTATATGCTTGCTATTATTGATCACAGTTGTGCGTTTAGAAATGCAAGGGGAGCTTGCCCATCGATAGAGTCGGCGACTGGCGCAATCTTGGCTCTGCGCGAATTGCTTTGAGCTACGGGCGCAGGTCACAAATAACTTTCTGTATTGCATATTAAAATAATGTGTAGTAAGAAAAATATGCCTAAAGCTAATTATTGCTGCTTTTAATTTCTCTTTCTTCGCTTTAATAATCCCGTACATATATTTCTGTGCCCCCCGTCATTTGCACTTACTATAAAAAACGATATATTAGAAAATTTCCTGTAGAAAAGTGCACGTTTTATGTATAAAACAGAACCAACGTGGGTTTATTAAATTAATTACTTCTCTTCAGTTAGTCTGACGATTATATTAGCAAATCTGTATTCTAAGATGTATTAATTCTTAACGATGAACAACTGCTAAGCATTATAAAAGCAAAGTTAATATAATATTTGAGTCTCTTCTTAAGCCCTTTTCTAAATATAGTGGCTCTCAACTGATCAGTACATGTTTTAGATCAAAAGTTAAATTATTTCTCACCTTAAATTATTTTAGTGACCATTTCATACAATTAACGTAACGCTAGCATGGAAAGCTTCTTGCAACTGGTTCATATTCACAGCACATCTTTTTGCTGTTTTTCCTGACAAATAAGCCATTCCATTATTTTATGTCGCAATTTTCTCGCCATTTCATTTTCTATTTTGATTTCCGCTTTTCGTGAATACAACGTAACCCGCAGTTCTAGGCATCTGTAGACTAAACACTTCTACAGCCCTTCTCTATCTAAACACACTCTGGTCCATATCAACAGGCACTCAGATATTCAAACTGAAATTGTACACCACTCGTTTACTTGCTGTCATCTTTATTTGACCGCGCAAGGCTTGTAGAAACCTGGAGATATGTTTAAAGAAACTTTACTTGTGTCACCTTTTTTTTCTTATTCAAACGTTGTGGGCGCAAATAATCAATCAAAAATGCAGAACACCAACATATTTATTGGGAAGTGAATGTATGTTATACGAAGGTCTTTCAAAAGCGAAATTATGTAGCCAACGGCTGCATTTCACTTGCTTTCTTTTAATTAGGGGTTTGTTTAGTAACACTGCACTTTGGGAGTTAAAATAGAGCTTTGATCCAACTGAACGAGTGCGAGTTCGAAGCCGGCAACAAAAGCGTAAGATATAACCTTGATTTGGATGAATCTTCTGGCTATATTGTGTAATAATTAAACAATAATGTAAAATGGTTGTTCAAAGCTAGCTATCTTTGTGAATGTAATAAAGAATTGAATGAGGGGAGAACGTCAGTAAGACACAATGGACTTTTTGGCTTACCAGAAATGGATTATAAAAATGTTTTTTTTTTTTTTTTTTTTTGAAAATGAAAAGCTTAAAAGCAAAATAGACCAAAATTGTTGTAAAATATGAAGAATATGTACACAGAGAGAAATCTGGGTTAATGGAAAACAAATATTCCGTTCTACCATTCATTATAAAAAGAGTTAATGTATCTTATTATAGGCGTATTAGTTTAATGAGAAATTTACTATGGACGTCCGAAAAGATAGACGGAAGCACTTACACGGAGGAAGAGGAGAGTAATGTTTTAGTACTATGTGTAGTGCAGTGGAGCTGCAGTTCCCCCATCCTCGACTTAAGTGCTTGCTGGCCTTCTCTTCGTGTATGAATGAATGGTGTTTAACGTCCGTTTTTGCTACAGAGGCACCACAGGCGATGAACACTGATGATACATGAGAAGAAATGATATATTGGAAAAGGATTTATTTTTAAGGAAGGAATCGTCCCAGGCCTGAGTTTAGGGTACCTTCCCGGCATTTGCCATTTATGAGGACTCAGGAAAACCTGGAAAAAACTCAGTCAGGGAGGACGGTCCTAGCAGTATTCGAACCCAGACCTCCCGCTCACGAGTCCGCGCCTTAACGACCTCGGTCACCCGTGGCGGTTTCTCTTCGTGTGACTTTAGTACAAAAAGTATTGAGAGAAAATGCTGGATGACCTCAATTAAAAGAATAAGGAGGTTTCCACTTATTTTTGAGCATTTTTCAACGTTTTCAAACTATTAAGCAGAGGTTAGAGAAGGCAGAAGAATATAAGCACATTAAGCATTTGTATATAACAAAAATTGTTTACGTATAACAAGCGAAATCTTTTGAGATTTGAAGAAACAAACACTTAACACAAATGTATTAGAATTGTAAGGAAAAATATACAAACAGATTTGCCAAATTAGAAACTATAGCAAATTAAATGACCAGGTCTTACCTAAATTATGTATATTCTTCTCCGTGCTAATCGCACTGGCAAAAGAGGTGAAAAAGTAATAGCTTACATTAGATCTTATCTATAACCCAAAATTATTTACCATAGCTCTAATGAATATTCGACTAAACCAGAAAATCATATTATAGAAATTACCACTTTCTATGTAATGATTGGTCTCTGTAGTGTATAAACCTCCAAAAACAAATTCATTGTTTAAATTTGAGACACCCTTGTTAAATTTTTGTCTCATTAAAACGCAATATTGTTATGGGAGACTCCAATACTAACTTCATGCCGAAAACAACTGACTCCGCTGAACTACCAACGCTATTCCAGTGTTGCGGTATGACAATTCTTCCCGTAAATGTGCTCATCATACATTCATTATTGATAGTCTTTTACACTTAATTCTAACAAATAATTCTGACAGAGTTCATTGACCAGCTACTTGTGGTAGGAGTATCTGCCCAAATGTCATATATTGCTTATGCTCTACAGATACCTAATTTGCCGCCCAAAGATGTTGCCTTCAGAGATTTCAAACGCATAGACAGAAGCACTGTTAATGACTCATTACAAGCAGAACGGCTGTCTGAAACTTAAGGACAGTTGATGAGAAAATCTAAATGTTCATTGATATCAACTTATAAATTTATAACCAACATGCAAACAAATAGAACGAAACGACCCCCGCTGCTTCGAAAACAATGAAAATTTGTAGCTTAATAACTGAAAGAAATCCGGCACATCTAAACAACAAAATTGAAACAAATCTGCATGAATAAAAACGATTACGAAAGAAGAAAAATCGTACAACCAGAAATGCCATAAACTAATACATATCAATGTTTCATTCACAGAAATATGGAGAAATCTAATGAATGTGGGTCCTCAATAACACTGACACACCCTGCCCTATGGGAAAAAACATTGACTCGGTTATTAGCAAACGCCACTTCATGCTTCAACCCTCAAGATTACAGACCTATCAGCATCCTACATGCAAATCGAAAGCGCTGGAGCGGATCGTTCGCCAGCAAGTCACTGTTCTTAAAGAGCATAATCTACAAGACACTTAATAGTCAGCATTCCGGGCTGGTTACATTGCGGCAAATGCCTTGCTTAACGTTACTGAGGACACCTGTGAGGCTATGGATGTGAATTGAATATCCTAACTCTTATTGACTTCTCTAGAACATTTGACTCAGTTAATATAAATAAATTACTTTCAAAACTTAAGTAACTGCATTTACCTGAGTACTCGATCCAGTGGATTTACTCTCAGTGTGTTGCAGTAGAAGATCGCTTTTCGCTTTGGAGGTCAGTAGAGTGTGGGGTGCCACAGAGGTCAGTACTGGGACCAATATTATATTCAAATTTATATAAATGACGCCACTAACCAAATTAAGGCATTACAAATCTTATATATATGCTGACCTGTACAATTATATATACACATTTAGGACCAAACTTACTCATCAACTGTATAACTGAACTTTACGAAGACATAAACCCATAATCAAAATGGGTTAAACAAATCATAAATCCGAGATAATCGTAGACAATCATAATGGAGCACAATCGATTATTGATCAAAATTAATCAAACAGTATTCATTTCGGTAAAACTTAATGAAACAAAAAGCACCAATAAAATTATTGGTAAATATCTATGTGACTCTTTGAGAATAATGTAAATTGGCAAATTCAAATAAAAAAACTTGTAAAATATTTTCAATATTCTATTCCTTGAAATGAATTAAGAATTTCCTTGAATTTAATATGAGAGGAAAAACGCTTACCAATAGTAGTATTTATGCCACTGCGATATGCTGTTCTGACATCACGACAAATCTGGGACAAATATTACAGCATGTTCATAATACCTGCGTTCGCCATGTATGTAATCTACGTAAATCAGATCATATCACTCCAGCTTTTTAATTGTTATCCTAGCGTCGACTGGATACCAGAAGGAAGTTGCACCACCTCAAACTATCTTAACTGTGCCCTATCTTTTAACCTGTTTTCACGCCTTATCTTCTCATCATAATTTAAACACCCAATCGAATAACAATTCCATTCTCTCTGTACCCTTCCACCGAACCTTTTACTGTTATTCATCCATCATAGATGTCGCTACGGGCCACTGGAACTCTCTGCCGCCTCATATTAAAGCCCATCACAACGATAGTTTAGAATATTGCTCGAAAAAAAATTTTGTTTTGAGAATGCAGCATTTTTATTAGTGTTTAACGCCCGTTTTTACTACTGAGGCACCACAGGCGGTGGGCACTGATGATACATGAGATGAAATGATATATTGTGAAAGGATTTTTTTTAATGAAGGAAACCTATGCCTAAGTTTAAGGCAATTGCCATTTATGAGGACTGAGGAAAACCCGGTAAAAACCTCAATCGGGAAGGACGGCCCTGGTGGGATTCGTACCCCAGATCTTCCGCTCATGAGTCCGCGCCTTAACGACCTCGGCCACCCGTGGTGGTGAGAATGTAGAATAAAATACTTTGCTGAAATTGTAAATATCATTAACTGTATTGTACATTGGTACGTATTATAATAGTGATTGTCCCCAGTGAAGTGGAAGACAGGACCTTACGGCCTTAACTTCGCCAGGTAAAATAAACAAATAATAATATTAATAATAATAATAATAATAATTATTATTATTATTATTATTATTATTATTATTTGTATTACTTTATTGAGCTTTTTCCCAGGTCGGTTACGGAAGTTGGAAAAGTGTTGATTCAGTGGTAGGAAGGAGATTTAACGGTAAACCTGGATAGCAATAGAAAATGTACGTTTTGATGATAATATTGGAGCCAGCCATTGTCTAATGTAAAAAACAATAATGATAAAATAAGAAAAAGACTCGGTTATTGCTGGGGCATGTTCTGCAGTTTTGATTCCATCTTGGGATATAAGATTGGAAACCAAAATCTACAATTCATATTTTAGAGAGTGCGCCTTTTCTGAGTTTTGTATGAAAGATAAGCTAAATAAAAGTCTGTGAGGGCAAAATTGGAAGGAAACAGCGTCATAAAAAAAAAAAAAAAAAAATAATAATAATAATAATAATAATAATAATAATAATAATAATGTAACCTATCGGTTAAAGAGACATTTGTTTTTAATTCATACTTAAAGAAAACAAAGTAATAATAACTACAGAACTAGAAAGCTGTTAAACTATGAAATGAGTAACTATTATTTATTCTAAACTATAAACAATGGAGATTATAATATTAAAACTTACATATGTTGTTATTTGTAATTAAATAAAGTTGAAAGTTTATTTACGAAGCTTATATCAGAGTAGTGTATTTACCTTTAGTGCTGCAGTCTTTAATTTCTTGTTCTTCTGTAGCTCATATAGTGCAAGTTTTTGAAAGTGTATAACTTTGAACATTTGAGGTTTTAATATAACTTTATTTTAATAATTCGTGGTGTTTATATTCATTTGGTTCATTTTGTCTCTTCATATTACATATTAGGGATTAGGAAGAAGTAAATTATCAATAAATAAATATTTATTACTAACATAAAATCACAAATAAAAATGAACTTCTGTAAAATTTATAATAAAAACTGTAATTTCTAATTCAAATTACTAAAACAAAAATACAAAATCTCAGTAACACCAAACCAAAAGATAAGAAATCGTGTCTAATTTATAATTATCAATCCTGATTCAAGGTTGATAAATGTTTAAACCATGTTCTAAATTAGCATCTAGACCAGATACAATTATTATTAAAGCAGAAATCATATAAAACATCAATATTCATTCAGGAAAGTCTTCCTAAACTAATTAATAAATAACATCATACCATTAGATGTTATTAAAATTAATGAATGAGCTAATTCGTAATTTAAAATATAATTTACACGCAACGTTCGCTATTCTATAGTCAATTGCCTAACTTTATTCACGAATGAATGCATGCTGCCGCAAGATCGACAGGGAACATATTAAGAATACGCCTTTCAAGAACATGATAATAGGGAAGTTAGAGGAACTGATAAACATGTGGCGCTAGCTGTCGACACATGTAGTTGCCTAGGCGTAAAACAAAACATCGCGAGAGCGCACATGTTTATAACAAAAGCCTCCTATGAGCCTATATTAAATCTGATTAGTTAGGGGTGTTTTACGTTCTGTTTGTAGCAATATACGAACAAGAATAGCTGGAAATAGGGAAAAGTATAAGGGATAGGAAAAGTTTTGTACATTGATATAAAATACTGACTAAAGAATTGGCAAATACTCAATAAATATAAAAAAAAACATAAAGAGTTTATATAAGTATGCAAACTCTTGTGTTTCTGCAAACTGGTAGTGTGTTGCAAATAGACCAAAAATATGTATTTAATAGAGAACTTATTGAAAATCTAGTATAAGGTCTTAGACCTCTAAAGTTTAATACGCTCATTTCATTTCCAACATTCATTATAAATAAATGCAATAGGTCTATTTTAAGTAGATCAGAGGTTGAAGTACAAATGATCTAGAAGTTCCTTGAGGCTTCTGTCTATGCAGTTTTCAATTTAGAATCAGGTTTTTGGAGAAAGAAAGACCAAAACAAAATGATGGTTATACTTCTTGCGGACTAAGTAGGTTACCTGGGATCAAGAAATGCTAGAGAACTTTGCAATTCTCCACAGCACATTATTAAAACCCAGTTTGAGTGCTACGGTTAAGTTGTGAACTTAAAGGTGAAATAAGTAGCATTGCGATGTATCTTAAAATGCATTACTCATCTTACAATTAAAATCAAGCCACTGCTTCCAATTTCTTCTTCACCAGCGAACTGAAAAGGGCGAATGAATGTTTTATATTTAATGGTAATTTCTTGCAAATAAAGAATCCACTAGACTTCTTTTCAAGTGTAACTATATATAATTTCAAACAATCAATTCAAGTTTTTCATCGCTGGATTTATCCACTAATTGAGATTTCAATGAAATAAATTATGAGGAATACGTGTTTCCTTCGTATGACTCTTAAAGCTTTTATTTTATTAGTTACTCAATATTTCCTCTACTTTCAATCAGATATGGGAAGTGTCATTAAACTACTCACTGATAAAGGCGAAGGACTGTTATTAGATGTAGTTTCCGGTTTGTGCCCGCATACAACACTAAAACGTTGTATTCTCTAGCTATTAAAAATAAGCAATTGGCACAAATATACCTAAGTATATTCTATTCCTTTCTTTGTGGGATTTTTTCAATGTTGTAATATTTTCATTATTTCATTTTCTTATCTTCGGTTAATGTAAAGTTCAGTTGAAGTTTTGTGCCTATTTTTGTTTTTATATCAGAAACATATGAAATACAATGAAAATATTAGGGTAAATTCCTATAAATTTAGGGGTGTATACTCACTGGATCCTTTACAGTGACTGAAGATGGTTTTGAGCGTAGTTCATAATTAAAAAAAAAAAAACACCCGTCGTGCGTATACAGGTATGTATGCATATCAGAAAGCTATTTCAGCTTGAACTTTGAACGTGCTGTGCGACTTTAGGGTTTCTTACAAGAATTTCTTATGCGGCATCCTCTCATTAATACCTGCCCGGGCATTTAATTTAGGGAAGTGACTGAAAAAAATGGCCAGGATATGACGGGATAAAAGTTTACACGTGCGGGAGAATATAATTCTTTGACATTTATATTTATTTTAATACTTTTCATAAAACTATTTACAATAATTCACCAATGGTGCTTTTAACAACAGAAAAATAATAAGTTATAATTTGTGCCAAACTGCTTTAACATTGACGCAAAAATTTGCAAACTGAAGTCCTTTACTAGATTCGTTAAGAAAAGTTTATATAAATAACGTACTTGCCTGAACTTTACTCATATAATTTAATGGCCACCACTTGCCCAAGTTAACTTGGAGTATTACTCTTAACGAGTGCTTGCCTGCAATTTGACAAATGAAAATTTAAAGTCTAAGCACATTAACGAAATGAAATTGAAATAACTTTACAAGGTGCTTGTCCAACAGTTTATACATTGAAACACGAAAGCTAAAGATTAAATTAAAATGTACAATATACATTACGGTTTCTACTGGGTCAGTGAGAGGTCTGGGAGGGCGAAACGTCCTTAAAATTTGGAAGTAGCGTCCAAAAGCGGTCTAACTGAGCTGAAAGCGCTACTCCCTCTAGCACACGCTGAAAATAGGCCGAGGGTAAAATTGTGACGTCATGACACTTCTAGTATATTCGACGTTAATGTAATGCAATAAAAGAAAGAGCACAAGGAGCTGGTTGCAGCACAGGTTGGAAAGGAAAGCTGGTATTTGGCTCGAAAGGGACTTTACCAGGAGATTACAAAATGTAATTCCTGAAGAGCAAAATTTCAGAAAAAACACACGCACACACACAAAGAGAACCTTATGGTAATTATATTCAACAAGGTGTGTGTATGAAAATGCCGACACTATTTAATTGCGAAAATAAACAAGGGAAGAACAGAAAACGTGCTAAACTTTGTTTACCTTTTTCTTAAAGCATAGAATATTAATTATTTAAACCATATATACCATTAATTTAATAATTTGTGCCTGTCTATAATTGTTATTTATGCTTATTATATATTATGTTTATTTATGGAAAATTTCATAAAACGAAAGTAAATGTTAGGTCCATTTTTAGTTTTTGGTTTTATTTAGGTTTACTCAAGTAGAATGGAACGTTTGGCCGAGCACGCCTGAGCAGTACACTTGCAATTCTTACTCCAGGTTGGTAGCCCCACTTTCAGATGGTTTCCGTATATAGCCCTCTATCCGATTATGGCTGTTAGAGTGGCGTGTTTTATACCCCCGAACTGCCATTCCGATGGTAATTTTTTTCGACAGCTTTCATTGCTTTTTAGTCACTGCGGTATCATACGTTTTCTTCTTCACGAACGCAGGAGGTTCGGGAGGGGGCATCGCCGCTTCTTTCTGCCTCCTGTCCATATTTCTTGCCCCCCTCATGTCGCTAAACGATAAAGAACATTTTTGATATGGTGGTAATACTAGCGGTTCCGGGAAAAGACCAACAAAAAACATCCTACAGCGTTTTCCGTATCCTTGGTACGCATTCTCACCAACTTCCACCGCTCCATCCATCCTTCACTCTCCCCTCCCTCCTTCTTTTCTGCCTCCGGAGCAGACCCCGGATTCCGGAGTTGGCAGACACCCAAAATAAACGCCAACTGTCCTCTCACTCCCCTAAACTTCCCCCAGCTTCTCAATTGCAGAGAATCTACCAATAGACAGAAGCCTTAGGCCGCCTAGAGTTTGTGCTAGCAACTCTCACAACAGCACAATCTCGACATGGTCTGAGTCATTCCCTCTTTTACGATTTCTCTTATCCTAGCTGTAAAGACAAGTAATGCATTTCTGCAGTTAAAAACCCTTCCCTACCATAGGGCAAAGCAGCTGAATTTATTTATTCTGTGATTCTCAAAGCTTCCTGTCCTGAGCTAAAGAGAATAAGTGGCATGCCGGTTTATAAGTGGAGTGTTTCACAGCGTGTAACTTTAGCCTGGTTCGAGCTTCTGGAGGAAGCGTTATTAATAACCTGGATATCTGTTTAAGTCAGGGCTGGGCACGCCGGGCCAAATCCGATTTATGCCATGCCCGCAAAGCACAGCAGGAAGGGTTCTCTGCCATTTAACAAAAATGAAGCGATGCGGGCAGGAAACCTCTAGTTTGGCCCGGCGTTGCCCACCACTGGTTTAAGTGAAGAGAGGAAGGCTAGCGTAGGATAGAACCTGGCATTTAATGTACACTCTCGATGCCATGTTTATGGACCACATTCCTGACTCATCCAGGATTGACGTTGTTCTATCAAAGACTCTCAACATAATAGTCCAATGAGCCAAGGCCTACCTAACTAGTTGCTACCAGAGATGCGCGCAACGAAACCTCAGACAATCTTAATCTCTGTTTCTTAAGCCGGATTCAGTATTTATTTCCCCAGGTGCTATTACAAAGCTGAGAGGGCCGAATAAGACGCAACGCAAACCCACGCAGGTAGATACGATGGCTGAAGGTTCTTACAGATCAAACCTTTCATATATGCAAAGAAAAATCCTTTCATTATTCAATATTTTTTGCATGTGGCAAATTAGGACTGTGGGCGTGATCTTTTCGAAGGTGAAATGTTTAGAGGACTTCTTATTAAAAGAGTAACAGAAAATTCAGGTATTTTTCATGTAATCGCTTCCTATTTTCACCACATTATGTACCAGTCTGTTGCTTTCAAGAAATACTTGTGGAAGGGAACAATTGGATTCACTCACGAACATGCCAATTGAAAAAGAAAGCGAACCATAATATTTTAGTATTCATAAGAGCATCTGAACAATGTTATACATTTGTAAACTGACTATTTTCTCGTTGTATAGAATATATTTTATATAATTTGTCAAGATGCAAGCACACTGTCTGAAGGAATTGTAGTGGGGAGGTGTGGTTAACTAAAGGTAGGTTTGTTTCTCGGGAAAGACTTGTTAACTGGTTTACCAATTCAGAAGTTCGTACGGGGCTTTTGGAAAGGTTGGTTTTAGCTAAGTACAGTGGGTGAGGAAGTTTGCCCCTATGGCTCCTCACTCTGCTTCTCTGCTGCTGGTTCTCAGGTGAGACTGCGTTTTGAAGTCGCGGTCTTCTTACTCTTCTTTGGCTATTGAGACTCGAAACTAGTGGAATTTTGGAATGTAAACAGTTCACTTTAAAGAGACTGAATTCGTCAGGTCAATTTAAGAGTCTTATTAGTAGTGAGTATTTTTTACACCCAGCGAAAAAGTTCGTTCATTGGAATTTTCTATTAGGAACCTTGACTGTATAACGGCACGATCTATCACGGATTTCAATTTAGAGTTTTGTTACGGTCCAAACTCATTCACCATGGTAAAATTAAATCAGAGTTCTTCATTCTATTTAGCAACAGTCCGCACTTAACAACGATACGTCGGTTTACTTTAGCACTTCCTAATCTCCTGCGTTTCCTAACTTTTGTTGGGAGGTTTGTATTCACGTATACACAATACATTTACACTAGTAACTTCCACCTATACTTTGCGACTTCACTGACAATTTGGTCGGTCCTGGTGGTGTAGTGGTTACCATACTTGCCTCCTATACCCAAGATCGCGGGTTCGAACCCGGCCAAGACCGATGGATTTTTTCGGGCGTAAAAATCCTAAGTATGGCTTCCTTCGGAAGGGAAGTAAAGCCGGGGGTCCTATGTCGTACATTTATGGCACGAAAAAGAACCTCAAGCCTGAAAGAGAAGCCTCTGAGCAAAATTTGTCGGCCGTTTCACGCCCTGAGTTGAATGGGACGCTGATGACCTGAGATGTTAAAGAGCGTCCATAAATAAATAAATAAAAACTGACAATTGACTGAAGACTTAAGACGCACTTATATTTAAACTTTCACTTAAACTTAATTCACTCATGCTTCTGTTACCCCTACTACGGTGCCTACTACCGACTTTTGATTGCTGACTGCCCACTTCCGAAATCCTGAACTCGCCTCTATCTGGTGATTTTACTCGGGTACGGTCCGTAGACGGTCCATATGATGCTTGCTGAGTTTTAAGTCTAGTCCTCTTAATATTTTAATAACTCTCCTTTTCCGTTAATTGGCTGTTTATTGTAATTATTTTACGGAAACTTCTGATTGGTTCTCTTTATCGCGCCTCTCCTGATTTGGGGTGAGGGTGTCACACTCTGGACTTTGACCTACAAATATAACTCTCTCTGGCTTCTTGAGCGAGAACATTGCCGCAACTTGTTTTCTTGCACTTTTAGAAAGAGTGGCATGTTATTTTTCCGAGTGGTGCAAACAGTCAAGCTTCCCTTGTTCGACCTACACAAAAGACTTTATGTTTGCTTCAGGGTCACCATGATTATAGCAATAGGGGATTTGAGAGGTTGGGTCAGATTTTATGAGTTATTATCGTTCCCTATACAACATTATTTTAGCTCGTCTCATGTAACAATAAATTCAAATATACCAATCTCAAGGCAATGTGATTTTGGAACGACACTGGTCCTCTTACTTTTAATTTACATGATATGCCCTATAATTTTAATAATAGTTAAACCTATTACAACCACTGTGATCACCTGAGTGTTTCGCTAAGTGGAAGGGGATTAGACGGTTAGAAAACTCGGCACGTTCCTTGATTGTACTAATATTTACTATGGATAATCCCGATGAGTGTTTCGTTAAGTGGGAGGGGATTAGACGGTTAGAAAAATCACCACGTTTGTACTAATATTTACTATGGATAATCCCGAAGTTCATTTGCAGTGTCTTGATTAATTCTGGGAATGTTAAGAAATAACTTTCGGAGTCACTAGTAGAAATAGTCCGGGTAGAAATAATAGGAGTACTCAGCAAGAATTATAGAGCCTACGTACTAAACTGATGTAATGTATAAAGGATTATTCATAATTCCCGGTAACATACACAAAATTTAAACTTGACAATTGGTCATCTTTAGAACTATCAAATGCAAGAAAAGCCACCAAGATAACCTACTGAACAAATTGACGCTGATGCTCATATTATCACTGACGGTTCATCTTGCGTAAGTGAGAAATATCAGTTTATCCTCAAATCTGGCGTTGCTTGCAGCAACTGCAGTTTGTAGAGCTTAAGGACTGCAAAGAATTCTCCGAACTGTTGATCGAAACATTCCCAGCAGTAAGCAGGCGCGGTTTGTTGACTTAGGAGGGCCCGTTCCACCGTCTCGTCAGAAGGACCAGATCATTCAGGATACTTTTTTCGAGTAAACAGTCTTCTTTTCGGAACCTTTCTTTATGCTCTTACGCGTCGGGCTGCCCTTCCTTACTCGCATCCATAAATTTTGCTTGCACTTGAGCCATGGCTGTAGCCGATGGAATTAACCCCGGCAAATTGCCCAGAAAACTATATCTTTGTGAAGTTTATCTCTTATTTGATATTTCGAAGAGGCTACATTTCATTACTAATTTTTTTTTCATGCGTGTCAAGATTTGATGAATAACCTTGTATATACAGGGCGATTCAAAAGTCGTGCGCCATAGGACAACCCCTTTATTAGTGTAAATACCGAAAAAGGTAACAGCGGAAAATTGTTGAAAATATATAGTTTTAAATCAGTTGCCCTTACAGATGTGCCGCCAATAGGCAGTCAACCAACTTGAGCACTTCCTCCATTAGTGTGCCAGTAGAGCCATTACAGGACATGTCTGTTTATGTAATTAATGCTGTCTTGAGTGTCAAGTATTTGTTAAGTTATTTGCGTTTTTAAGCGGGCAATTAACCATACTCTTTAATCGCCTTTTCATTTTTTCGTAATCACTATAATTAGCCTGAATGATGCATTTACGTTGTAATATTTAAGCACATGCTTTAATAATACGTATTCCTAATTTTTACTCCGCTTTCCTTTCTTAGTACCTAAAATAATAATGGAGGTTGACCTGTGGCGCGCGACTTTTGAATCACTCTGTATACATCGGGTGGGGCCTTGAAACTAAATCTTGAATTTCTTCTAATTTACTATTATTATTAACGTGCTTATGCAAGATTGAAAGCTAGGAAGCGACTCTAAATGGTGTAATATTTACTGGTCTAACAAAAATGGATAAAATGTGAATCAATGGTGTTTGCGATCTGTGTAGTGCAAAGTGCAAATAATTACCAAGATATCACCCTACCGTTTAAATGTAGCTGTCAACGCATTCATATTTACGGATTTTTTTTTAAAAAAAAATACTTGCGCCTTTAGCTTAGCACAGTTAACAATGGTCTAATTCTAATTATTATCTATTCTAATAATTATCTATTTCTGTAAGGTTCCTCAAAGGATTCAGTTATTGATTCATGAACGTGATTTGAATTTGTTTCTAGAGTACACTTTATCTTTAACAATTCCTTACAAGAGCAATCCACATGCAGGGGATTCCACAGGTATTCCATAGCCTCTCTTCTACCTATCCAATTGAAAGGATATTTGCATAAAATGGAGGAATATTATTCTCTTGTCAAACGAATCAATGCCTTCAAAGAAGAAACTTTCTTACAACACATCATGGCAATGTCTTAAAAAATATGAGCCTCAATTAGCAAATATTGATGACACGCCGGGTATATATGTGAGATTCGAGTTTGTTTATTAGCAGAGTATTTCCTAAGGCCAGCCTTACGGGATACCACTTACATGTGATTACAATTTTCTTATTCTTTTTCCTTAAAAATGTTCATATTGTTAAAACCAATGCTTTTTTAAACAGTATTTAACGCCCGTATTAACCACTAAGGCACCACAGGCGGTAGACACTGATACATAAGATGAAATGATATATTGGAAAAGAATTTTTTTTTAAAGAAAGGAAAACATTCCAGGCCTAAATTTAGGGTAACTCCACGGTACTTACCACTGATGAGGACTGAGAAAAACCTGGAAAAAAAAAAAACTGTCAAGTTGGACGGTCCTGATGGGATTAAAACCCCAGACCTCCCGCTCACGAGTATGCGCCTTAACGACCTCGGCCATCCGTGGCTGTAAAACGAATGTAACTCTCATTTGGTGTTATGGGAAACAGTTTTAAATTTCAATTTTATTTTATGCTCAAGCTTTAGTCAAAACAAGTGATCATTAATATATATTTAAGACTATAAACTTACAAGAATGTTAACTATTATTTAAAACATGTAAATGGAAAGAAGAAAGAAGGATTGAAATGAAGAAAAGACGCTATGTCTATATTAACAAGAAAGAAAAGGGGGAAAAATGTGACATTTACATCTGCACAGTTTTATATAATTATAGATTTTAGGAAAACATTTTGATTCGCTTATGTTTGCGATGGAATGGGCTGTCTCTGCCGATATGGTGTGGTACTATTTTCGGGTGGACCCGAATTTATGTCCAAAGCTTTTCTGCTGTAGGCATTATTCCTGTCTCCCAATGTATGATGTCATTTGTTGTCAGAGGGAAATTTGTACACTTTTACTGTGCACATTATCGGCACGTACAGCT
The DNA here is from genome assembly GCA_030762175.1 of Metallyticus violacea. Classification (NCBI taxonomy): domain Eukaryota; kingdom Metazoa; phylum Arthropoda; class Insecta; order Mantodea; family Metallyticidae; genus Metallyticus; species Metallyticus violacea. The sequence goes on from CM060846.1 coordinate 40,646,676, forward strand.
AGATGGATGTAAAAATGACATAAATTAATAGTTTCCATAGTTCTTCCTTCTTAAGACGACGTCGAAAATTCAGTCAATGTTATTATGCTCATTAAAGGAAAAGGGGTTATTGGATGCGAGAAATAAATTTAAACAAAGGGAATTTGGTGAATTTCATAATTTGTTTTAAAAAATTGGAACAAGACGAAAAACGGCGTCAAATATGTTTTAGAATGAGTAAATACACTTTTAAATTGGTTCAAGGGCCAATAAGAGAGAGACAGATAATAACGGATCTGCATAATGCACTGCAGTTGGCACTTATGAAAAGTCAGCAGTGAGCTTAAGGTAAGTGCATATCGCCCGAGGTCGCTAAGGTACGGATGGGTGAACTGAAGGTTCGAATCTCTCCCTTACTGCGGTGTTTTCTAGGTTTCCCTCAATCCTCATTACTAACAAATGCAGAGGTACCGTAAGCATAGCCCTGAAAAGCTTGCTTCCAAAATATTATTTTCCCAATTCATCTCATCACTAGTGTGTACCGTCTAAGCTGGTGGGGTAGTTATAATAGACATTAAACATTAATTTAATTTTTAGGATAGCATTTTATTAGAATGGTTTCTTACACCATATCCAGTGAGCAACAGCATTATAAACATCATCACAAACATATTAACATTCAACTAAAACTATTATTGCTCTTTATCGGTTCAAAAGTTGTGAATGGGTGTGCACGTTGATCTTGCACTGGTTCTGGAGATGATTGAAATTCCTCCTGTATTGAAAAACTTGACTCTAGCACGTGGCCTCACACTAGACACCAAGAAAATCTTCGTGTGATGACACACGTGCTATAGGATATCCGTGGCGTGACGACAATGAAACTCTCAGCTTATAAACAAACAGAGAAATGAATACCACATGCTGACTCAGCAATGTGACGGTACCAACAACTCACATCCCGTGCCGTGTCGTGCGATGTCTTGAGTGTAGTTCTAACTATGCTCCAAATACCTAAACATCAGACACCGGGAACGTTTAGCTCTTCTTGCATTTCTAGATAAGAATTATTAATTGCCCATGACACAGTTGTGACGATTGACCCGTTTATTGTTTTAATTGTTATATCTGACCAAACAATGAAATAACAAAATTAGCATCTGCTTAAAAAAATAATAATAAACTACTCACAAATTTCTAGGTACTGATCTGAATCAGCTTCAGTCAAAGCTTGTAACAATTTTAATTCATAAGGTTTCAGTTTTAGCTCCATGATACTCCTTGGCAAGCTCCTCCTACCTATCGCAAATTCTGCTGGACTAGTGTGCATGAAGAGCTGGTGTTTGAACCACTGCCTGAATATTTTGCACCATTATTTAGCCTTGATCGAGATAAGTTGCATCGTTTGGTGAGTGTTTAAAACATGGATATCTCTCACTAGTGTTTTTTATTCACGTTTCCATAAATGTGTAAATAAAAAAATATTTTGTACGGTGTTACATTTACAGTTCATCATAAATAAATTATAAATACTAAAATATTATTTAACTGCAACTAATTGCAGTAAAGCATATATGGTGAAATAAAACAACACATCAGTCATGAACAGTGAAAAATGTTTCACACAATCCCTGAGTTCGGCTTAGGTTGGAATCAGTAAGATAGGAATAAAAATGAAGGACTTAAACCACCGATTATCGGCTTACCATGCACATGACCTTACCATTTGAGCTACCGTGCCCTGTCCGACAATGGACTCAAAGCTCCCCATTTAAGTCTGTTATTCTATGGTCAGACAGGCACGGTAGCTCATATGGTAAAACATCGGTACGGTAATTCGAAGATCCGTAGTTCTAGTACCAGCTGTGATCTATCTGATTCTTGTTCCAACGTAATTAACAATTTTGACAACATTGTTGAATGTAATGCGATTTTTCCTGTATTACTTCGTTATGCAAATAAGGATGCAAGAGAACCATTACTTTGTTACTCCATTTCAGTTAATTTGGTACATCCTGTTTGTATAGACGTGGCTGCAGATAAGGGCAAATAGTGTCGATATTCACGATAGAAGAAATGGGTAGTACTGCTAATTGATTCATTGATTGATTGATTTATGGATGCTCTTTAACATCTCAGGTCATCAGCGTCCCATTCAACTTAGGGCGTGAAACGGCCGACAAGTTTTGCTCAGAGGCCTCTCTTTCAGGCTTGAGGTTCTTTTTCGTGGCGTAAATGTACGACACGGGACCCACGGCTTTACTTCCCTTCCGAAGGAAGCCATACTTAGGATTTTTACGCCCGAAAAAAACCATCGGTCCTGGCCGGGTTCGAACCCGAGATCTTGGGTTTAGGAGGCAAGTATGGTAACCACTACACCACCAGGACCGACTACAGAGCTGCTAAGCAACATCTTACAGCTCCAGGACAGCATTTGAGAAATCTGTAGTCCTATTTGTCTCTTGAGTGGGAAATGGATTCCCTAACGATTATGCATTTAGTTCTCAGAGGTGATTTCAATCTGGAGTTTGGGACTAGAAACATCCTAATACCGTGCAGTGAGGGTGCTGAGATCAGCCGTAACATAACTCATGCGAATAGACAGCTGGCCAAGATAGGTCGCGTGTTCGACTCGGGATGGTGCTGTTGGAACCTTTCCAACTTCCAAACATTTACACTTCACACCCCAACTCGGTAGTTCAATTAGGGCGACTGGAAAGAGTGCCAGGAAATTTCTTGTAAAGCGACGGCCGAGAACCACGCTTATTCTCTGCTTCCAAATGTTTGGAAAAGTTGAAAAAACTAGTACATTCCAAGTACGTGGGATAACATTGCAGTTGGATGTGTCATTTGTTCTCGTGGTTTAAAATGTTAGTGTAGATTAAAAGTATTTCAAAACTATACATATATTTTAATGTACAATGTTTTATTTATTTAACTTATTGCAAAAGATCATAAGCAATAACATTATTTAAATTATTTTCATAAAGAATTGAATTGAAATAAATTTATTTCCACTTAATAATACAAAAAAATTGTACAGTATTACTTTACAATCGCTCAATCATACAAAAAATATAACTATAATCACCCGAATGAATCTTCCCGAGTTGCTGAGTAATCAAGTGGTCCGAATAGTTTCAACCTTGAGGTTATTCAGTTATCAGGCAACTTAATATAAAAATTAACTCAATCAAAAACCAACTTAAATTATGTTTCTACCCAAATTGATTAATTTTTTTTTACTTATTTTCTTCAATCATTTTCTTTTTACCTTACCTAAGTAATTCTCAAACTCCAAGATTTTCTGCCTTGTTTTCATATTCACCAACTTGTTTCCCCTTATCTCTATTGGTAGGTTAGCTCCTTCTCGATCCTAAGTTTTGCTCTCATTTCCTTGGTTTCTCTAGATTCCAAAATTGCATGCCAATAACTATCTTGCATCTTGCACACATTCCTTTTAAATTTACTACCGCTGTCCGGGTCTATGCAATTGCCTCCTTCGTCCACCTATCAGCTTCATCTACATAATTCTCTCTGCCCCATATTTCCTTTAACCCGCTATAAACCCTCAGTGACTTTTTACTACTAAAACTACCTAATATCTCTTGTCTTTCCATATCACCAATTCTTTGTTTAATTTCTTTTAAAAAACTTCTTTCTTTGCTTTCTCTATCATGCCACATAATACCCAAGCCAATATTTCCCATAAACTCATTGATACCACTGACCCAAGTATTTCCTCCCCTCACCTCTTGTGTCACTAGAGAATGTTTCAAAATACAATTATATTCTAACTTCTTAATACTAAACTAATATTTGAAAATTCTTGTTTTTATTTTTCATTTACTCCCTATTCTGCCTAATTCAGCTTGTGTAACCAAATTTGGTGAGCTTTTTGGTAGGCCCATAATCTGATTGCAGAAATTCCTGTGAATCAAATCTACATTTGGCCATCCCTCATTACTACCCCAGATTTCTACCACAAACATCATTTTGTCCTCAACCACTACCGTATATATTTTCTCCAATCACTGCATGTACATTTCTGGTACTTTATGCCCACAGGCCACAATAGCTTTCAAAGCGAGCCTATTCTTTGCTAGAACCTTTCTTTTTTGTTCCCTCCACCCTCCATTCTTGTTAAGCCTGACACCCAAATAGTCAAACTTATTGACCACCTCAATTTCTGCCCCTCCCAATCCCATTTCTCATTATTGCGTAACTTATTACCATATTTAAATATCATGATTTTTTATTTTAGAGTATTTATTCTCAGTCCCTACTTCTAACAGAATTTACAAATTGCTTCGATTGATTTCGCTAGACAATGTTGGTAATTGACCCCATTGCCAAGTCATCCGCAAATAATAGTCCCGGAATCTCGACATTTTCAATTGTGAGCATGTGGGTATTAACTTTACTAACTTCTAAGATATCATTAATAAATAAGTTAAACAGTTTGGGGCATAACTTGCATCCTTGCCTTAGACCTGTTGTATTAAAATTACTTGGATTTAGTCTATTCTGAGCAATCTTAATACAGTACTCATTTTCATAGTATAAATTTTGCAATGCATTCATAAACTTATCGCTAATTCCTATGCCGTTCAATTTTGACAATAATGTGGTTAATTGTATCAAACGCCTTTTCGAAATCAACAAACAACATGTATAGTCTCCCTCTTTATTCTCTTAATACACTAGTTAAATCCTGACCTGTCACTAATTAAGTGAAAAGTTTAATTTTTACCTTACTTTTCAAACAAATCTCTCTGAAGACTAAAGCGTTTCTCCAAGCAATCGCCTAACATTTCTACAGCTTCCTGGAATAATAATTGCCCAAAATGTACAATATACTGGTTTATACCCTCCAGACTCCATTTTCGGAAGAATATTCCCTCTCTCGAAGCGTTCACCTCAGTTATAAGAACAGTGTGAAGGCTCTGGGAACTATATCTAGAGAGTAAACAAAATTTTCCATTAGTTCAAATTCTGCCAGTTGCAGCCATTTCAACACAAGACTTGGAGCTTGAAATATAGGGTGTTCACAGAAATACTCTTGATTATTAACATGTATACGGTTGCTTTCGAAAACCATATTTACATGAAATTATTGCCACTAGAAAGAAAACCTCAAACTTTTAGTGTCTACATCGGTTTTTATTAGTTGAGGGTTAATTAAAGTATGTAAAATATGTGGGGATAAACATTTTGGAAGGTTTAGATGAATTGTTTAGATTAAGGATTGGATTAATGATTGAGATCCCAGGGGTAAATTTTTTCTTCTCCCTCTCCAATGATAGTTTCCACTGACTTATATTTTTTCCACGGCTGTTGAGACTCTGCTGCTGGATACTTTTATGGTCCTGTGACCATAGGAGAAGAGGTCTTGGAGATTAATAAGATTTCTCGTTATAGGAGATGAAACACAATTTATTGTTCATAGTCTACTTCACGTAAAAATGTGCCGCCATTCTTGGAGAATATGTGCCACTTTCGCACTAACTATGGCGATCACTATGATGTTAATGCACTTAAATAATTCTTAAAACTCCTAAAACTTCACTAATTCAACTAATTCTGAGACGCAACTGCCTATTCCTCACTGATAATGTTCACTAACGATAACCTTCGACGGAACAGAATTAAATTGATAATTGGACTAAATTCTCTTGGCACAGACGTAGCTTGAACTAAACTGAGAATTGACCGAAGAAGAGACTATCTTCCACACTGATAATGCCCCAACTTAACTGCTCTTCCAAACAACTATTGTCCGAACTGAATACCCTTTCCATTCACTGCGCTTCCAACTGAACTGAGAAAAATCCGGATCGACTGACTCTGGATCGCAAAATTGCAAGACTAGATAAACTTGGCAGTCTGCTGGTCTCACGAAGCCATCTTTGTTCTTCCAAACATGTTTGTAGAAAAATCTAGAATGTTTTCTCCCATCTTCGCATCTCTATTGGGTAATCTGTTTCCCTCCGATTATTTCTGCAACATTATTGGTCAGATGGCTTACGAGACTTCTTGCATGTAGCCCTCATACTTATTACATGGAACTGTTAGGATCTCCCTTCCAGAGGTTATTAGCCTGTCTTCTAACCGTTGTCGCCATATTATTTATTACGTCTTCCTTGCCTAACTAAATAACAGCAAAGTTTTCAGTCAGTATACAAAGAAACATCTTTCCCGCGGGTCCTGCTTAAGCATTTCTCCAGAAAATAACGGTTTGTGTTTTGCTTGGGCCTTCTATACAAATATTAATACAATAGGCAAAAGAAATTCCCCTGGTCAGATTTTTATGACTGGGGTGGCTTTTTGCACTATGGTAAAAATAACATTACCAGCAATAACCCAACACTTGTACAGGAGGTGACAGCTTATAAATACTGTCTCATGTCTGTTTCACAGATACTGTTATACTGATAGAAATTCGCGCCCTAATAACGTCATTCATTTCAAATGACTCGCGGTAAAGTCTGAATAAATTTGATTACCTAGTATAAGGGAATATCTTGCAATATGGCTCAGTAAAACGCATGAATTCGCAAACAAAGTAAAAAAAAAATAATAAAAATAAGAACATCACATTTTAGGCATAGGCATTTGTAGTATTTAGGAATAAATGTGAAGGAGTGCTGAAGTTCGTAAAATGCACTACTGAAAGGCTACGGTACGAACATTGCCATTAAAATGTAACTTATGTAACTCCATGAAACTAGTGGGAAAATTAACATTATTAGATTGTTCGTGTCTCTGTTTTCTATGACCCATACTTATAAAATAGTTTCCACATTTCCATTCGACGTCCTGATCTTCAGCTAAGTTTCGGCATCCTATACCACAAAACAAGAAGAAACATTAAGGCATTCTGCTGTGTTAGGAATTAAGCGTATCGCATAACTGTTATGTTGATTTGCGTTGTATGTCTGGGGCGGCAGGGTGGGTAATCATGAGCTGGAGACGGAAGGGAGGGTACTTGCAAAGTTTCTCACCACCAGCAATCTGTGGGTTAATGACGCACACCCGCCCCTCAAAACTTGGAAGATACTACATGGCCCGTCCATTACAATTAACAAAACTTGCCCTGAGCGTCCAAGGAATTGAAAACGGGCTGTGGCTGCGGGGTACGTTAGCCATAGACATGCATTTGATTCTTGAAGAAAGTAGCATGGTGCTTCATCTCATGTTTGTCGTTGTCGAGAATGTGACTTCAAGTCCTCTAGGGACTAATTGCTTTGTTTCTATCAAAGCGTAATGTTGTTATTAAAAAAGAGAATTCAATTGAAAACTTGACACACCTTAAACTCCAGTGGCTTTAAGCCGCTTAATGTAGTAATTGTTCTTATCTCATTTTTATTCTAAAGAGTTAGATTTAGTTTCATACTTTCCTGAGTTTTAGTACATTTGGCATGAGTGAACAATACTTTCGTACACCATATTTCTTGATTTCCAGTCGCTACGCAATCGGAGACCGCCTGTGGCGCCTTAGTAGTGAAAACGGGCGTTAAACATTGATAAAAAAAGGAGTTTGTATACACTAGTGGAAACCTGTTGGAATTCAAGGAACGCCGAATCCTAGTATGACTGAAATTAAAAGTTCCGCTGACGCACGCAACTGACATTGCTCAGTCGTGTTTATCACACCACCAGTTTTATTTCTGTAAGAAATGCGTGCTACTGTGTTTTTTGTGTATTGTGGAGTATTTCGAGAGTGAGATATATGCTATAGGAATGAATATGTATGTATGGTTATTATATATAAAATAAATCGTACAAGTACTATAGGTATGAATTTCGTGGAGTACCATCTTCAATCAGAAGTGCAGTTTTCAGTTCGGTGAGCAAAGTTCGAGCTAAAGGCGTTTTCATTGGCGAGAAGCAGAGATAAAAAATGGGAATCTAAGCAATCGGCTATCGAATAGAAATATCTCCTCGACAGTCTTTAACACGATTATCTTAGCAAGTTGGTATATCTCTCGTTAGTGCCTATAAAGCCACTCAGATTCTGCATCTTCATGCATATTGAAGTACTGCTGTACCTGAAATAAATTACAGAGCTAGTATAGCAGGTCCTCGCTTCGAAAAATGTTATCATTATTTAGCTATTTTATCAAAATGTACACTAAATGCCATGAAACCAACGAAAAACTAATAATGATATTAAATCTGTATAAAATTTAAATAAAACAGGTAAAACTTATATACCTATAGTTCTCGTGCAGTGAATGTAAATCTTAACTATACAAACTTGTAACAAACCAGCGTGATGGCCGAGGGGACAAACGCAGTGCCAAAGGCATACAACTAAGTCATAAATATAGAGCACGCCTCCTCCGCATTTCCCTTAGTTTTTATGTTTAATATATGTTCTTGCTTATAAAAGGATGCGCAACATTATACCATGCCCACTATTTGTGCACTCTATGTGATAACTTTTAGGAGTCCGTCATGCAAGAATCTTACTTGTTGCTAGTCTCCATGGATTTGTGTGCTTTTATTTCAATGTTATATTAATGTGCTATTTAATATTAAATGAATTAAAGGACACTGGCAGTGAATTTTCAAAGTTTCACATTTTAATGGGTTTTTCTGAGTCTTTCACTCTGATTGCATTGCTGGTAAGTTAATATGTATATTAAATTTCATTGAAATAGCATAAATACTTTGCGAGCTATAAATTATTTCATAATTTTACTACGTAAGTATGACGCATTATCAAAATGTCACCCGCGGCTTATGATTATGAGAAAATTGGTAGGCATTTTTTCAATTGGAGCTTTGAACTGCATACAAAAATTGCATAGAAAGCTATTTTAAATTCATATGATAAGTGAACTATGACACTTTTTTAAATGTATAAAAAATTTAATCTTTAAAGTTAATCATTTTTCCATAGAAGTTGTTTTTTTTTTAATTTTATTGGCGTTAGCATGTTTTTTGTCTTATACAGTGTTACAATGTTTTGGTAAATTTTAATGGAATTTAAACAAAAAATGTGACCCGTGGGACATTTCGAATGTGTGAGAATGAAGTTTTGAAAAAAAAAAACACTGTTTTATAAAAATGTATGCTGGGAAACAAACGTGATTTAAAGGGACACTCGGAGCTCTTTAAAGGCTGTAGAGTCTAAAGGGAGGGAAGCGGAAGTGCAAATGTTGACTCTCTGTAAACGCCCAAAAGTTCAAGGAACCATTTACAGAAAAAAATGGCCAAAAACGCACTCTCAGTGTCCCTTAAAATACACTTGTTGCTGAAACAACCATAAAACACTATACGAAAGGGAAATAATATCAGCAAAACACACATTCAGCTACTGCTGATAGGGTAACCAAGAGATCTGACAAGCTATTTGATTAGTAATCAATATGTACTCCATCAAACGATTTTATTTTCCTTTTTTGAGCGCTAAATAAAAAAATTATCAGCGCTCTTATGAATAACATAACTGTAGCAATAAACTATTCGAATTATTTCTGCTTTTGGGGAATACAGCAAAATGATTTTTTTAATAAGTGTCAAAATTTGATTGTTTTTAGTATGATAGGAGTTTAAGCTTCAAACACTAATCTCTTAAAACAACAAAGGAGCGAATTATCTTGAAGCTCCATACGCCAATTACTGGAATAATAAAAGAACTTATAAATTCTCTTCATCATCAGAAAAATAACTGAAAGTAAGTACTTCATTTGTCAAAATATTCACCTAGCTACCCTATCAGTGGTAGCAGAATACACGTTTTGTTGATAAAATTATTTCATAAATTAATCTTTAAGGGCCAGTAATGTTATCTTTTTACAACAACATTTAATTTTAAATAAAAGCATGCAAATTCCATGGGGACTAACAATAAGCATGATGCATGCACATGATGGACTAGAAAATTGTTGCCCATCCATTTATAAGAAAAAGCTAATTCTTAAACGTAAAATGGAAGGAAACATGGAAGAGAGCTCTATATTTATGACAAAGTTACGCACTTTTAGCTCTGCGTTTTGTCTTCTCAGTTGCAAGTTTGTATAGTTACAATTACAGATGTAGTGTTTTCCTGTTTCATTTGTTAATTGATGCAGATATACAGTCATTACCTGAACTATGTCGGTCCTGGTGCTCAAGTGATTACCATACTTGCTTTACGGATCCAAGATCGTGGGTTCGATCTCGGCAAGGGTCGATGTATTTTTCGGGTATAAAAACTCTAAGTATGGCTTCTTTCCGAAGGAAAGTAAAATCGTGGCTCCTGTGTCGTAGATTTAGGCACGTAAAACAACCTCAAGCCTGAAAGAAGAGGCCTCTGAGAAAATTTATCTGCATTTTCAAGCTCTGAATCGAATGGGACGCTGATGACCTGAGACGTTAAGGAGCGTCTGAAAATAAAACAAATACTACTACATTAGTTGAAACCTATAGTACATTTTCATTAGTTACATGACATTTAGTTTATATTTTGGCAAAGCAACTAAATAATGATTTGAGCATTTTCGAAGAGAACACCGCCTGCACTCTGGTTCTGTGAACTTGACTGATTTAATTTTCATACGCTTCCTACGGGCACGCCTGAACGACACTGTACATTTCATTTCTTGAAAAAATAGTACGTCTGAGCACGTTGTATCAGGCTCAAATACCCCCGAGCACCCCTTTTAAGTTATAAGACTCTGTGGAGCACTGTTGCCTGACAGCAGAGCGAGGTGACTTATTTAGCAACGCTTGTGACTTCCATTCGAGAAGTCCCTGGTTCAAACATCTGGTTTTTCCATATTTCTTAGGCAAACGCTGGGATAGTTGTTTCCTTTTTACGAATTTTCCTGTCTTCCATTTCATTCAGTTCGTTCTTTTCAGAATAGAAAGGGTCAGGAAAACTGACCTAGTGATTTTTGCGGTGTGACGGTGGCTTGCTCTTGGGAAAAGTTTCTGCCCAGGTATTTGTAGTGAAACCACTCCTTTTGAGAGACGAATGCCTTCGAGGGGTACGTGCCTCACTGCCCTAGTTCCTGGCCTCCCTGTGTCCCCCTCACCTAATCCCTTTCATTCGAAGGTGCTCCATTAGGAGCGCAGCCACAAACGGCCAGTCCTCGAGCACGGTGAAGTACCCAACAATCCTTCTGTCCTCCATCACTATCAATCCAATTCAATATTCTACCCTGCCCTGTTCAAAAGTAACATTTCATTGTTAAATTATCCTAAATTTTTGTTTGCTAAGCTACGGTTACAAGTTTAAAGCTGATGTATGCTTTACCACAATTCGTTTGTTATTCAAACGTAAAATTGTCATCTTGTTCTTATGGAACGGTTTTAGAGAAAATGCTGGAAATCATTTATTTTTAGACACATCGTTTATGTAATTAATATAAATATTTAGAAGTGCCTTATGGAAAATGATAAGTAACACTTGGTTTGTAGTCATAAGTTAAAGCCTTGCAATGTCTGTAGATACAAGGATTAAATGCGGTCTTCAACTGTTTAATAGCGATTTTCAACTGTTGTTGTACCGCGTTTGTTTTAACAACTACTGTTAACTATTTGTTTATCTTTGAGTGTGAAACAAAAGACGTCAGTTTGTAAAATGGCACAGTTTAGCAGTGGAGAATATCTTGAAGGGTTACTCGTTTATAGTGAAAGTCATCGTAACAGAGCTGCCACGACACTAATCGTATCCAGAAACGTTCCCAAACTGAGAAGCGTTATATTCTAGAGAGTTTATTATCCTCTGTCACCGGTTTACGTAAGTAATTGTGATTAGAGTAACTAAATAATCTTATCACAAACTTCTATGTTTATTTTTATGTTATGGCTAATTTTCATCGTGGACATTTAAATCTGCTTTTGGAAACAACAGGAGATCTTCTATGTGACATGTTTCAAGAAATATTTCGAAGTGAATTCGTGTTTTGATATCTTATAAGCCTCCAAAACTAAGTATCGATCGTTGGGTATGGGAAGTTTTAGGAACGAAAGATAAAGTTAGTGAGCTCACTGTCTTTAGCAGAAAAAGCTTAGCATATTTTTGTTAAATATCGAAGTAAATATGGTATAAATAAATTACTGCATTACATTTCAAATTGTTGTTCTAAGAAGTTAAGCTACAAATGTTTTAAGTATTGTGCTTTACAGACCACTAACATCTTTTGCTCTATGTTACGTTCTTCTGTCATATTATGCTATAATGTAAGCATGGACTGTCTTAGTTTACTTCATTGTAGTACATTTTTGCAATATAAGAAATTTGCTTAGAGACGTTATGCCTTTTGCATTTACCTCATGATATTAATCTCATTAAGGCCACTGAGCACAAGGAAGCAAGCCTGTGTATTAAAGCATTTAAATCAACACTTGCCTTATGCCTTATGGTTGGTGCAAGGATGGTGCATATTTCACCCAGTTAGGTATCACGCCAAGCGTTTAGAAAATAATCACACAGCAGCAGTAAATGTGCTGCTGGTGTAAGCTATGCAGCCTATGTATGGAAAATGTGCATACATTATTGAACAAATGAGAATGCAATGGGGCAGTGTGTACGGAAATATCTGTAAGATTGAAAAATTGCATTGTTTTGCAATCTTGGTCCCGTGAATGGCAGATCTGGGGTTCAATTCCCGCTAGGACCATCTTGTATCACTGATATTTCCAGTTTTTTCTCATCAATGTCGCACTTAGGCTCTTCCCAAATAAACTTCCTTTTCCAATTTGTAATTATATCCTATATATTAGTGTCCCCTATTTGTGTGCTTCAGTAGTGAAGACAATACCACTAAAAGAACAACTTCTCAATACACTAAATGAATTGAATCGTGGGGTGTTTTCTATTGATTACAGTTTATTTATTTATTTATGGACGCTCTTTAGCATCTTAGTCATCAGCGTCCCAATCAACTCAGGGGATGAAACGGCCGACAAATTTTGCTCAGAGGTCTCTCTTTTAGGCTTGAGGTTCTTTTTCATGCCGTAAATGTACGAGACGGGACCCACGGCTTTACTTCCCTTCCGAAGGAAGCCATACTTAGAATTTTCACGCCCGAAAAAATCCATCGAACCCTCGATCTTGGGTTTAGGAGGCAAGTATGGTAACCACTACACCACCAGGACCGACTGATTACAGGTGATATATCTATAGCACTATGTTGAACTGGTTGATTCAATCCCTAACATAAATTCCTCGGAAAATATGTCGCAGGCTTGCCCCATCAATAATACTAGTTTTCTTCAACTCTAGTGTAATATCTAGAATCCACGTTTCCTAGCAGACTTTAAATTTTAAGCTTGAATTGTGAAAGATCTTGTGAAAGATCAATTTTGGATATTATAGAGTAGAACTGGGACAGCGAGCACGAACTTTGGAGAATCTCACACCATGTTTTGGGGCTCATTGATTTAACCATTTATTTGATAATAACGCTACATAAATTTGATGTGTGCTTGCGGTTAGCCACCAATAGTAAACCGCAACACCGCGTGCATTTGTTTGGGCGGGTCTGCCTGTTATAAGGAATGTAATTTAGATAGCATGTTTCAATTGTAGACTGTGCCAGCACTCCACCACAAGAGCTATTGTTTTCGTCACCTTCGCTCTAACATTGTCCGTCAAATTATAAAGTAATATATTAGTTTGCTCTCATTGGACATTAACTGGTGCAAGCGCGCCACTTGACATGCTACTCTATGCCCTGTTTTAAAATATATATTTAGGTCTTAGGTATACTCGAAGCTATTCACACGCTATAGATTTTCTTTATTTTATTGAGTGAGTATATAATGTGACACAGTGGTTGCACAACATATATGAATTCAGGACTTATACCTTCTAATTTATTGTTTATTTACGAATGCTCTTTAACATCTCAGGTTATCAGAGTCCCATCCAAATCATGGCATGAAACGGCCGATAAATTTTGCTCAGAAGCTTTCTTTCAGACTTGAGGTGCCGTAAATCTACGATATGGGGCCAATGACTTTATGTCCCTCCCAAATGAAGTCATATTTAGGATTTTTACACCCTGAAAGATCCACCGAATGTTGCTGGAACTGAGCTGTTTATAACTTTGCCAAGTTAATCATTGATATTGAAAATGATCTCCGGGTTCGTGGAATGCAAAATTTCCCTGGATATTTGCCTTTTTTAGGGTGAGGAAAAACGCCAAAAGGAGTCACAGGACACACGTTCTGCGTTTTTACAGTTTGTTCGCAATAATGTTTCAGCCAATAGAGTGACGGAAGTGCTTTAATTCTCTGTCAAAGCAAGGTGCAATTATGCGTCCTTTTAGGAAAGTTACCTATGCCATTGCAAGGAGCTAATGATTAAAGAAACAATTCTTAGGAAACATGTGCTAGGCGGTGAGGTGTATGCTGCAATGCAGAAACCTATTGTTTACCTCGAAACACTAGGCAGAATTCAGAGTCATCTATACTGCATGGTAGATGCCAGTGATGACTCGTGGCCTGTGCAGAGGCGTGAACCAGAGGCATAACTACATGACCCAAATGGCGTGGTTGGAAGGTTCTAATATCAAGACTTACACTCCTCCCCGACATTCTCTTATAACTGTAACGCCATCGTGCGTTTGTGCTATGAACTCCTGGTGTATATGAATATCTTCTAATTCAGCTGTTAATGTACGGCTTAACCCTTCTGCATTCAATTCAAAAACAGCAATCAATGTTATGAATTTTGCAATCGGTTTACTCCCACTGATGTATTTTAATATCACAAGAAATTATAACGCGCATGTAATATCTGTCGTTCCGTCGGTGGGTACTGAAACGAAATTTGCTTTTTATATTTCTTTTCTAGTATCATTTCTACACATAAGGCCTGTTTCTCACTTCGCACGCTGTCAGAAAAAATGCTTTTTCAAATTATAAAAATATTTTTAATTTTGTACCATCTTGCTGAGTAAGTTCCTATAGCTTTCGGTTTATGAGGTTCAAATCTTTTCAATTCCAAATTAACAGTTAAAATTAGGCGTAAAAATAGAGACTTGAATAAAATGTCCAATTTATTTATACAAAACAGATACGCTTTTATGCAACTTAACAGAACACCGAAAGTTAACTTTCCACTGACAAACCCAATTTCAAACTAAGTGCAAAACACCTTCTATGTGTGGTGTCAGTACCCCCTCAACATTTGGTTCCTAAGAAGAGAGAGAATGTTGAGCGTTAGCCATGGGTCGTCTTCTTGCTAGTTCAAGAGAATGAAAGAATAAGCAGGAAAAAGGCTAACCTATCTTGGAAGAAAACAAGCATAATTCCTAGTAAATCTTTGCTGACCCATGAAGGTATACGTTCAAAGAATAAATTTTTTCGGGCAGGCCCACGTGCTGTCCTCGCCAATGGAGGACCCGCATGCTACGCTACTACAGTAGAGAGGAAATGCGCTTATTGCGTAAGATACAGTTAAGAACTTATTGATCATACATCGCTGTTTTCATACATTATTTGTTTTAAAAGTTGAACAGGAGAAGAGAAAATGGTAAATATGATATTTTCTTTGGAGGACCCGGGCAGCCATTGAAAGGTGCTAAGCCAATTTCGCGTAGCAAATGATCTATAACTACTCGTGACAAAGTGTAAAGATTTAATGCCGAAGAAGTGAATGTCCCTTTATGAATATTTTATAAATATCCGCGTGTTTGTCCTTTAAATATTGAAAAAAATTCTATAGTTTCATTATTTTTAATAGTGTTTTCACTGCTGAGATATCACAGGCTGTGGACACTAATGAAAATTATTATAAATTGGAAAAAAAAAATAAAAGAAGGAAATAATTCAGGGATAAGTTTTAGGTTTTCTCCCCTGCATTTACTGTTAATGAGGACTAAGAAAATCCTGGGAAAAACCGCAGTCATGAAGAACGGTCCTGACGGGAATCGAGCCCTAGATCTCGCGCAGTCGGTCCTGGTGGTGTAGTGGTAACCATACTTGCCTCCTAAACCCAAGATCGCGGGTACAATCCCGGCCGGGATCTATGGGTTTTTTCGGGAGTAAAAATTTTAAGCATGGCTTCCTTCGGAAGAGAAGTAAAGCCGTGGGTCCCGTGTCGTACATTTACGGCAGGATAGAGAACCTCAAGCTTGAAAGAAGATGCCTCTGATCAAAATTTGTCGGCCGTTTCAAACCCTGATTTGAATGGGACGCTGATTGCCTGAGATGTTAAAAAGCGTCCGTAAATAAAATAAATATATATAAAAATTAAAAATAAAAGATCTCTCGCTAATGAGTCATGTTCTTCTTTTTCTTATCAAGGATGGGGGTCATTGCTGTCATGTTTCAAAGTTAATTGTATCCTTCCATCTTTTTCTTGGTCACGTTCCCATGGGTTAGTAAAAATATGCTTGTCTGCAGCGGTTCTTTCTAAATGATGTTGCTAGTTTTTCTCATAGTCTTTAATTTATTATTCTTGTCTCTTATTGTTACCTTTTCCGATGATTTCAGGAATCTCATTTGTTCCGATCCACATTTCGCTATAATATAGAACATTATTCATTCTCGGTCATAAGTAATTTACTTAGACATTCAAATTAACACTTATCCATACTTCACCCACTCAAGCACCTAGAAGTAGTCTTTCGGGAAGATAGATGGTTACAATATTGTTGTGCACAAAATACATATTTTACCTGCGTTCATTAATACAAAATGCTACTCTGAATTTCATCTACTAAGATTTGTATCGACTCCTACAGCCCATCGCGTGACTGCTTAAACTTTGAGTGAAACATACTTTTCTCGTCTGTAAAGAAAGATAAGACACATTAGTTGTCTACACTAACTTTCTCTACTTAATTTTAATTGCAATGAGCACATTGTTCACATGTACTTTTTATATACTTTAATCTATATATAATAAGTACATGAATGCACGCACAAAAATTACATACTTTGGTTGACTTCAAGGGCAAGAAAATAAAAGTTTGAGATTAGTCAAATTATATAAGGCTTTAGTTTTAAAACTTGACTGCTCACATTGCTAATTGCGTGCCAAAGCCGGCGGCGTGCGTTCTTCAACTCCGCTTCCCTCCCCTTGCCATGTCCATTAGACTCGCTTCTTGCCAGCCTTAAGACAGCACAAAGGTTGCTGAAACGTTAGTTCTAAAGCAAGATGTTTTTGTGTGTAAACGTTTTTAAACACTAATAAGCTCGTCGTTTATGTGAGAAATTTATTAAAGCTTTTATTATCAACCGCCACCTTCCAGAGCTGTAATTCAACCATATCGTATACAAAATTTGGTTCTACTGGTCCAGCGCAAAGCTGAAACACAAGCAAAGATCTACAGTTTTAATAGGGAGTGGGGAATAGACGAAAATGGCGTTGGTGAATTTTTAACATTCACCAGCATAACTACTTGCAAAATATGCACAATGAGCACAAGGGTGTTTCGGACTGTAAAGGAAAGCATTGACAAGTAAACCAGAAACATTGTGATGGCCGTATTTAGTCATGGCAACGAGAATGTGTTTTCGATACAACTGAAGAGAACGGACATTTGAGCGTAGTAGCTGAGACGTAAAATGCTGCGTGAGAGGAGAACATTTAGAAGCTAAACCTGTATTAATTCTGAATTATTTTTAGGTTTGGCCACATATTTTTAAAAATAGCGGCATTATATAGCAATGACTTATAAAGTTGTTTTAAAAATAGGGATAAGTAAAATTCTAGCATTGCTCGATAAAATTAGATCTTTGTAAGAAACGCTTTGAAAGTAATACCTAGAATTAAAATTGTGTCAGCATATAAAGCATAGCATCTTTTAACAATGCATAACAAAAAAAATTCTTTAACACATAGTATGTAATGCCGAATGAAAGTAACCGCCACGGGTGGCCGAGGTCGTTAAGGCGCAGACTCGTGAGTGGGAGATCTGGGGTTCGAACCCCGCCAGAACCATCCTCCCTGACTGAGGTTTTTTCCAGGTTTTCCTCACTCCTCATAAATGGCAAATGCCGGGGAGGTACCCTAAACTTAAGCCTGGAACGATTCCTTCCTTAAAAATAAATCCCTTCCCAATATATCATTTCATCTCATGTATCACCAGTGTTCATCGCTTGTGGTGCCTCTGTAGCAAAAACGGGCGTTAAACACTATTCATTCATTCATTCATCCGATTGAAAATATATACATATATAAAATTATATTTATATTTATAACTATAGGTAAAGACTACTAAAACACAAAATACAAAGATATAATGTCTAGTGAAAAGGCTATGTTTATGCTTCTACTAATCAAAACCGTAGAACGAAATTTTCCTTTTTTCGGTGCTTTATTTCAGAGTATAATAGACTGAATAAGTAATTTAAAATGAATAAGATTGAATAATATTACAGGCATTTTTAAATTTATACAGTTGTATATGTGCGCAATTTTAAGCAAAATCAGCTTATAGATTTAGAACTGAAAACGTTTGGCTTAATTTAATCAAATTTTTGAGACAAGTAGTACAAACTGCATTTCTGCAAATACAATTATTTGAGAGAGGATTATAGTACCTATCTCTCGCATTAATAATTAAGAAACGAGTTTTTAACTTGAACGTTATGCATATTTTTATAATTATCTTCCTTAAGATCATTTCATTTACTCCAGCGACGCTGCATTGACTTTATCTCGTCTCCAAAGTGTTTTCCAGATGGTTTGCAAATTGTTTCCATTACAACAGGAATCGCATCTTGATTTAATAATAAAAAGTTGACCAGAGAGGAAAATTTGAGCTTTGGAAGTCAGAAGGAGCCAAATAGTGTCGATGTTCCAACAATTAATGTTTCAAATACGTCACTTTTTTCCTCACCAAACACTTTTGTGATCAGATGCAATGTCTTGATGAAACATTGTTTTTTTTTTTTTTTTTTTTTTTACTCTGTAAGCCGAGTCTTTTCTCACAAGTGTTTTATTATATATACACACACACATACAGAAGATGCCAAAAAAGTATACACACTTCAAGCAAAGAAAAAACTGCGTTAACATAACAAAACTGAATTCACATAAACAGAAAATGATGAGCGCTTATCATCTTAGACTTTTACAGTTACAACAGTAGCTCAAAATGTCCAATATCGGCGTCGATACACTTCTGAGTACGTTGAACTACTGATCAAGCAACGTTTCCGAAAGTGTCCTTAGCGATTGCAGTACATGCCGTTTCACTTTCTTCTCGAAGTGCTGCCAGTGTAGCTGGTTTTCTACGATATACAACATCCTTAAGAGTTTCCCATAGGTAGAAGTCCAACGGAGTCAGATTCGGAGAACGCGGTGGAAACTCAATCGAATCTCTTCGTCCTAACCAGCGCCTTGGAAGATTGTCATCAAGATACGCATTTATATCTCGGTGGCAATGTGGTGGTACGTACACACACACACCCACCCACACACACACACACACACGAGTATTTCGTTTAAAAGACTGAAATTCTGCTCCCCGGTTATGGTTTTACCCTATTGAAGATAATAAATTAGAGAAATTCGTATGCATATATATATATATATATATATATATATATATATATATATATATATATAAGATTGAAGTCATAACCTTTCCTGTAAATGGAACCGAATTTGCATTCTTTGGCTCTGAATAACCGACTTCTGTCCACTGTTTTGACTGTTTCGATTCTGGTGTACAATGGCGGATCCAAATCCCACCCAAAAGTATAGGTCGACGCACAAAATTAGTTCTGTTGCTAATGAGACTCTTCAAACACTGTTGCGACGTTTTCATACGTAAGATTCTTTATCTGCTGTTAGCAAGCACGGCACTGATCATGCGCAAAGCTTTTTCATATGTAGAATGTAATACGCACGTTTGAAATGCCTATAGTCTCAGCAATTTCACGAACTTAGATACGCCGGTCATCTGATATCATATATTTGTTCAATGAGTTCTGCTGCTTTTGCACTTTTTGGACGTTCTGCATGTGGATCATCTTCAAAGATAATATAAAGATCTTATTGTGTCCCTTGAGGACAAAGGCCTCCTAACAAGTAGGGAAAGGTCACTTTTTACTAACGCGGTGAGCTATTCCACGCTAGTTGTTCGTATGCTGTTTAAGACACTCTGACTGATTTGTTCTTTGGCTATTTCATTTCTCACTGCACTAGTTGATTCTCGAGAGATTTCCATTTTTCTCTTCCTTTTGCTACTCTTGACCTGCATGTTCCTTGAAAAGGTTTATCCATGTTCTTCTGGGTCTGCCTTGTGTCCTTTTTCCTATCCCACATGCAGATCTTGTAGGTTCACCTATTGTCCTGCATTCTTGCCACGTGACCGCCTTATTGCCAATTTCTTCTGGTAGCTATTTTTGCAATGTCTCATGTTTAAATTCAGCAGCCTATTTTAATTCTTGGAAGTAAGGGAAAAGAATCTCTTAAATGAACTTTTATAATCCTTTTATGAATTTCTTTTGGTTATAAACTGCTTTATTAATGCTGTATGAAGCTCAGTTTTATCCATTTTATGAAATACCTACAAGAAGTATGCTCTAGAAAGTTGTAATAAATATACTTTTTGAAACAATAACTTGATATTTTAAATTAATGAATAAGACAGACGTAACTACTTAAAAAACAATTATCTTGCTATTTGCATGGCCACGGCCATCTTTGGTCCAGGCTGAGAACTTTTTTCAGACCGCCATTATATTTACGAGAAGAGCACGTGCTATGTGCTTGAGGAAAAATGTGAATCATTACCTACTATGAAACATTTGAACATGCTGAGGTCAACGAATATTAAAAGTGAGAAATGTTTGTAGCTCAAGTAACTTTGTTAAATATTTTTTTTAGAAAAACACAATAAAGAGTGGGGTTCTTATATATTTTAAAAAGTTAAATACTGCTCCCTTTTTTCAGCCTTTAATAGATTTTTTCGTAAAATATACAACGTTCAAAACTGTATATGGTGACATATATCTCATATAAAAACTTTATCTCCATCAAATATTTACCGAATTATAGTGGGGACAGATTGGGAAAATACCGCATTATGATGGGATTTTGTTTATTTCTTTCATGGTGTTTTCTGTTGCTTAAAGATACGGCCTTCAATTTTTAATAATCTAAAGCTGTGATATTGCACGGTCTTGCAGCGTTCTATCACAACGCCGCTCATTGATACAGGCCCCTTGCTTATACTCAAAGAATGATGAAATCGGGTTGGAAACCACACCAATTAGTAACTTTCTCACCATGTGGCTCTTGTTGAATGACAGCATTCGAATTAAGGTATCGATCAAACGCTCCAGTTATCTACTCACAAAATACCAAACCGCTCCGGTTTAATTTTGAGTTCTGTTATTGTCTACAAAACGAGAAACAGCGTTGTTGGCTTCTTTTAGTTTGAAATAATTTACAACACATTTTCTGTTCTCTTGCTTATTTGTAATTTCCTATTGTTCTTACAAAACAATATCAGCGTTCAGATTATTTCCAGTGGATGTTGATATAACAAAATGTATTATCCATGTCACTGAATACGATGCTATTTTAGAAAAGAGGGGCTACGGAACAAAAATACAATTATTGGGTCCATTTCTCATTCACTTAGCAATAATGGACGTTCTCAATGCCTTTGCACAAGCGAAAATTTTCGATTACGTGCATAATTTAAGTTCAGTAAGCGTTTATAAGAAGAATCGAATGGATGCTGCTGTTATAAGTTTTGAAATTTTGCTTATAATTATTTTGAGCTTGTAAATTTAATACGCTTAATCTGCTTACAAACAATTTCATTGAAATCTTATACTTATAACCTTCAGATTGAATTCTCAGCCTGCGCTTCTGAAAATATCGTTTAAATGAATACAAACCATTTTCCCTGATATCAATATCATCTACCTCAGTAGACCATATAAGAAATAGTTTATGACTGATGACAGTACATGCTTTGTTGTTTTTATCATTTTAAAGTAAATAAATTTTGATAAAAAGCTCTTGAAATAAAATGTGTATTTTACAATATCTCCATTTCACTGACAATTTAAGATAAAATAATAAGTGTATGCACGCTTCAAAGGAAAAACTGTACATAACAAAACTGAATTCACACAAACAGAAAATAATGAACACTAATCATCTTAGACATTTACACAGCAGTTGCTCAAAATGCCCAACATTGGGGTCGATACACTTCTGCTGCCAGTGTAACTGGTTTTCTACGGTATACAACATTCTTAAGAGTTCCCCATAGGTAGAAGTCCAACGAAGTAAGATCCGGAGAACGCAGTGGAAACTCAATCGGACCTCTTCGTCCTGTCCATTGCCTTGGAAGATTGTCATCAAAGTACGCACGCACATCTCGGTGGTAGTGTGGTGGTGCACCATCCTGTTAGAAGTAACTTTCCTCATTTTCATAGAGTGTATGAATGGCGGGTAAGAAGGATGAGCGTATCATGTTTAGGTACACTGGGCCAGTTACTGTTCCGTCAAAAAAGAATGGTCCAATTAGACCCCTAGATGAGAACCCACACCAAACATTAATTCCAGGTAAATTAAAAAAAAAAAAAAAAAAAAAAAAAAAACATGTAGGTGTTTGCAAACAAGTAGACACAGTTATGCCGGTTAACAGTTCCGTTTAACTTAAGTTGTGTCTCATCGGACCAAACTACTTTCCCTAAGAAGGAAACACCATTTTTAAAGATACGCTGTTAGCTCTTCAAAACAAGCTGGATGTGATGAAACAGCTTCTAAAATCATACTTAAACAAGTTCTCCCGAATTTTACATTGGCAAATATTTAAAAAAAAAAAGTAATGTTTGTAGGTTCACAAATCAGAAATCTGTTTAAAGACATGTTTAGGAAATTCAACGTTTTGTGATGTAACACGAATTTTAAATAATACTCCCTATTTACAGATTAGAATAGTGCATTTTATATTGTCAAATGGGTGTGTCTAACATTTTGTGATTTTTCTTTACAAGTTATTTTGCTATTTAAAATACATAATAATCATAATTTAAATTATTTTATTATACAAAATGAATTGAATATCTTCAGGTAAGCAGTAATTTAAAATGACAATTATTTTTTTAGTTTTTATGTTCATTGAGTTGAAATAATATTTTATTCATAAGTGATAGCTTTTAATACTTTAATAACTGCATGCATTGCATATTTAAGAGTCCTTTCACCTTTTTTAACTTGAACTTCCTATCTTTGTTGACAATTCTGCCGTCGAACACTTCCTAAATTGCCTGCAGAAAAAACATTAGCTACCGTCTAAAAACTCAAAATTACCTTCTAACAGTTAATTCGACAAAAAGTGTTGTAAAATTATGTGGATATACCTTTGATTGATTGACTTATTATTCTTCCACCTTCTACTCCTCATGCTTCTTTTATGAAAGGTTTCCTCATGAAACACATGAGGTTATTCGGAAATTTAGTATTGGCAGTTTTGAGAAATAACTTTATATAAGTGGAGCCAAGCTTCGTGGGAAAACAAAATTAGGTTAGCAGCAATTTCTCACGTGAGTCAAAATCCATTCACAAAATCAACTTTTTGTTACTCGTACAAGAGCAGCCGTTTTAACTTCTTGTACCGCAGTTTCTATACAGCGTTTTAACTTAAGTATATGTAGTCATTGTACAGAGGTGTAGGAAATTTCTGTTTACTAAAAAAGGCAGTGAAGAGATTTTTATCTGGTTGCCTCAGGCGGTATCCAGTGTCTTCTATCAGCATAATACATCATCTTTTTCGCTTTTTATCTTTTACACTTTTTGTATCAAAACCTGTATCAATCAAAGCATGGAATTTTAGATTTCTGGGAATATTTCTTAAAATAACCTATCAGAATACTTGGCGATCAAGTGAATAATAAAAGAACACTCGTTGTGGGGTAAAATCATCAGCAAACATATGAGTTTAGTTTCCACTGTTGTAAGAAACTGCATACCCCACTGCACCATATATCCGTTAGGCTATTACAACAGGTCTCTTCACCCGAAAAGCTGGCGAATGTCATGCTAAAGTCGAGCTAAATTTTTGTCATGGTCGCAAATTTAAATTAATAATTTCCGTAAATATCCAACCAACCAATAAACTCATACATGTAAATTATTCATTCTTGATTTGTAAACACGGCGTAATGGAGAAAAATAACAGGCTGCTACTGAATCTTATATAATTACTTTACAAAAGTTAAGCATTTAATAGAAGTAAACTTTGAAAAAAGATTAAACATTTACATATAGTTGCCGGTTTTTTTCATTTTTCATGGTTACGAATGTATCATTCCTGAAATACAGATTTCAGTGACAAATAAAGTATTTTTGCGAACACAATTATTTTACTAGTTTTTCAAATTTTAGATGGTCCTTTTATTTAAATAATGTAGTCAAAAGGAGATTTTTTTTCAAAATATTCATTTAGTCACTTAGTTGATTAATGAAATTAATGCGACTTATTGTAGTAAATCACAAAAATCTAACTAATGGAAATGGGAATATAGTGTGTAAATAGAACACAGATACTTAAGACTTTCAGCAAACAGTGGATAACATGGCTTCTGGGCCGAGACAGGCTATTAGTATAATCGATATGGAGCAAGAAGCAACATTGTAAGCAGTTTCTGGAGTTGCACACAAAGTCCTGGACGCATACTGTTTTGAACGAAATGAGCAAGTTCCTGAGTTAGCTGAAAGCACGAGAGTTGGCCTTCCTTGTACTCGTACTTAGATCATTAGAATAAGCTTATAATAAGAAAACTTACGAGAATATGCAGGCAAATTCCTGAGGTAGAAGAAACACCATTAGCATTCATCTAGAACGGAGTTCACACTGCTAACGTTGAAGTAAACTGGTGCCAACTACATAGAGCTCTCTGCTTGCTCTTGATACCGTAACAGGAATTCCTTTGTGTCTAAGAACATAATAAAGTCTTCCTGAACTTGTTGCTAATGACAAAAATCATGGGAATTTCCTAATTAGCTATACCCTGGAATTTGGGACGGTGATAAATTGTTGTTGAAGGCTCTGCAGTGTTAATAAAGACACATA
Organism: Metallyticus violacea; assembly: GCA_030762175.1. Taxonomy (NCBI): domain Eukaryota; kingdom Metazoa; phylum Arthropoda; class Insecta; order Mantodea; family Metallyticidae; genus Metallyticus; species Metallyticus violacea. Next base: position 40,671,656 of record CM060846.1, read on the forward strand.
GGAAAGCCTGAGGCTGGTTTCCAGCGCTAACTTGCAGTTTTGGCTTCGTGGGAAGTACACATGTAAATATAGTTTGGTACATAAAGTAGCTATTTAGTACTGAAAGTACAGTAATGGTGTTGTCACATGAAATACTTGAGAGTTTAATTTCACCATTTGCAAGCTACAATTGAACATAAGAACAACATTAACCCCCTAAGAAAAGCTAACAGCATCGAGTATTATAGGATGAAATTGGATACACATACAGGATGCTGGGTAAAAGAGAGAAGTAAGCGGAACAGATCTGAAACAAAATCAAACTGCATTTTGATAAAAAGCTGAAGCAAAATTAAAGCAGCTCCATTAATATATATTATGTTAGAATGTTGCTTATAAAACACCAATAATACATTTATGTACTTTTTTCACAATACAAGGAGGAGAATCATTTTCTTTATAGCAGGGACATTGCTCATTCCTTATATTGGAATTTAGCACGTAGCAAAGGAAATTACAGCTTAGTTTCCTAGATTTTAAATATACAGGGTTTTTATTTATACGTATTTAATATAAATTTAATTTAAAAACATCCATTTAAATATTAATAGAAGTTTAAAACCAATGCTGGTAACATTTTATATTTCACCCCCCTCACCCCAGGCTACCGCACTTGGAAATTTCAAATGGCACCATGTTTTGGTGTTTAACTTTTAAAGAGGACTCAAATGTCATATTTTTGGTTTATTATATCATTCCCTGGCAACCTGCACCGTTGTTCTTATGTTTAAATTTTTAAAGAATGAAGATTTAAAAACTACTAAGCATTTGATATAATTGTGTTCTTTTTAAATACTTTGTATATATATCTTACAAGAAAGATCAGAAAGTAAGTGAATTAGTCGGAATTTACAAAATAACTTGAATTACTGTAATAATAATATTCGTAATTTTACCCAAAATACTGTTTCTTGTCCCAAAATGACCCACTTTAATGCAATTCAAATTAAAACAATAACAACAGTGCAAGTTTCCAGGCAATGATAGAAAACAAAAAATATGATAACAGATTCATCCTCTATTAAACATTAGGGATGACATTTTAAATTTTAAAGTGATGGTGACTAAGGATGAGGGGGGAAAACTCAAAATTTAGTGACATTGGTTTCAAAACTTCCTTCCCAAATCCAAAATAAACGTGTTATTTGTTTAAATTAAATTTATGTTAAATAGGTAATTATTTAGACCCAGAAGCTTTGAAATGAAAACAATGCAGGCTCTATAGTAAATTTATATTTTTCTTATGTTATTAATGTCTGTCTCTTTTAAAAAATTAACAGAACTGAACCTTCAACGAAAACTACAGTCATGTATGACAACGAATTTTGAAAAATGTATAGAAACTATGAAGTTATGTAGAATTACATTTCTTCATAAAATTGTGCATATAAGACTATTAGCGTACTTAAATTGAGAATAATGTTAAAATACATAGATCCCTAATATATATATATATATATATTCAATCAAATTTTTCATTAGAGCAAAATGAGTTGTAAATTGAAAGCTGTGCGAAGAAAACACAACGAAGACATGTCATTTTTCATGATTACAATTTACAGTCTCCCTATACTGTCTATATTACTGAAGCAATATTCAAAATCGATGTTAAAACGAATTTGTGGTTTCCACGAATAGGCAAAAAAACTCATGGACTGGCGCTGTCATATTTGCTTAATTAACTAACCATCCGGCACAGGTGTTCCGCCATGTATTTTCTTATTCATTTCAGTTGTCTAAAATAAAGAACCTCAGTTTGAGGTTTAGAGTTTACTATTTTCCGCCACATTCCCCGTAGTCTTGTTCTGCACCTGTTGCGCACCTACGCTCTTAAAAAATAGATTTACGCACACATGTTTTATGGGAGAATTTACAATGCTAAGATGTCATTGAGAGAAGAGATGTATTTGTGGAAACTAATGGGAGTAGCAGAAGTAGTGCACATTCTAGAGACACTGAATAGAAATTAACCTCCCAAAAATATTTAAAACCGATTTTATAAATGTGAGCATTATTTTGTTCTACCAACTTTACTACCGATGATTAAAAGCTTCTAGACTCTTAATAATCACAATTAACACTCATACGTGCGTGACTGAGCAAACATAACATAGAGAAAGAGAAAGAGAATTAGAAAAATACTTGAGTAATGCACAAACAAATCGCCTATTCTTCTGAGTTTCAGGCCAGCAAACCTATCAATGACCCTTTTACTATGTCTGGATCTGCAGGACAAACTCTCATTTACAGAAAGCATTGTGCAGTTCCTATGTTTTGAAATAATAGTTTGGCTTAATACTTGGAGTCAGTTTGCATACATTTTAAATTTACAATAATGGCAAAAAAATTTACAATGTAAATTTTCTATAATGATACTTTTCTTTCTATCAATTAACACAAAACAAAATAAAGGGATTACTTCACGATTCAACACAATATTTTACCAGCCTGGCACTCAGTAGCCGCTCAAAGTGTACAACTAACGAACTTTTATTATCGCTGCTCAATGTGTTTGTATAAGAGAATTGTTTCTTCAAATGAAATGTTTCATATTAAAATTACTTCAAATTTTCACATATTTAATGCATATTCTAAACGTTTTAACGTAACAACAATCACCTGGATAAAACTGGAGACAAACTTTACTGGGAGCAGACATGACGAGAGGTGACGCTTCAGGTGGCACATGCACACAATGACGCTTGTGGGAAAGAGGCTTCTCCTACCTTTGCCGGTCAAAATACTGCAGAAGCTTACCAAGACGATGGTTTGCAATCAGGTGCATTATTTCTTATTATTTTTTTCGCATAACAATATATATATATATATAAAATTAAAAGTTGAAATGTTGGGGGTACGGCAAACTAGTAGCCTCTCATAGAGGAATCACACTAGATGCAAAAGTATTTTAAGTTTAGTACCAGTGAGCAATCAAAGTTAAAACTGTGCAAATTTGTGTTGGCTGAGTGAAGTACATATTTCTTTGCTGTATTTAATATAGCATTTTTATCTATAAAGAAACCACAGCATTTAATTACGTGCTGTCTAACATTTTCCATAGAATAGTTATTCTAAAATTCCTGAATATTTTGTACTAAAAACCTATTTCAGAAAGTGCGGTTGAAACATTTAAACTTAAAAATTAAGGAAATATCCTGAATTCTGAGCTGAGAAATGACACACAGAGCACGTTTACACTTTATCGGTCTATACTCCGGTGCGAAAACATGTGGATCGATTATAAACTGTCTGATAGATTCTTAACATACTAAATGGTTTACAAAACAATTTACTAGTTAGTTGCTTTGCTTTCATTACGTGTAACAACATGGAAATTTATCCGACACAGAAAACTTTGTTCAGTTTTAGTTCAACTTTCAAATTAATGAATTGGATTCAGTAAAAATTGGCACTCACATATCGTAATGTATAAGAAGCGGCACATAAGCAGTGTGATGCACTTGAATATGCTGGTGTTACGGGAGCGTAGATGTGTTTTGTTTTACAAGCAAAACAGTGGGTGCTATACAGTACACTTACTGGAAAAAGGGTGCCAAAATGAATTTATTGCGCATTTTGGGGTTATAAAAGCATGGAAAAAAATCCTACATTCAGTATATCTATTGAAGAAACTGGAAACCACGAGAGCGTTATTGGATGCGCACGAAGTAAGATGTCCAAAGCAACGGTGCAGAAGGTAAATAACAGAATGTAGCTCTCCAAATAAAGTCCTTTATAAACTACTGTAGTTACTATCATTGGTTCCAGCTGTTTTTCAGTGCACATCCGGGAATACTGCACTCCAACGTGGTGTGGTTCCACCTAACAGACCACATCAATTTCCAGAACAGCCTAACTGAGCTAGTGAAAAATCTCACATGCATTAGATATCTCTTCATGTTAAAAAATAGGGGGTGTAATGTGCCTTGTCGCGGTGCCGCATTATTGCTTCCATTCCCTTCCATAAAATGGTGAATATCGCTGTTTACGTGGAACATTTCCATGAGTTTGTGAATCTACTGGAGACAAGGAACTCTGTACTGGCTGTTTTCAATATGATGCCACCTCCTACCACATATTAAGTGTCAGCATGGCTGAAGCAGGCTGCTTCTTTGAAGATTGTGCTATTTCTAAAGACTTTTTGCCACCAATATCGCCTGATCGTAATCCTCCAGATTTCTTCTTATGGAGCATACTGAAAGGGTCGCAAGAAGCCAAGGACTATCGGGGAACTACAAGAAAATATTCATCGAAAATACGTTGCTATGGATCCCGATGTGTTGGTGAATACCGTCCGAAATGGGTACCAATTTCAACATTTACTCTATAGTTATCATAATTCTCATACATAGCATGTCCTTGTAAAATATCATTGGATTACGTTTATTACTTTGGAATGTTATATGGGAAAATCAGGGATCGAAAGTGAGTGAAACGTGCCGTATTAAAACAGCCAAAAACTGACGGTACATCGTAACAATATTGCTGAACTATAATTATTGAAATAGATGGTACAATTGCGACTGTATGTTGTTGAGTTTCTTAAACCTTTAAGGTTATTTTTATATGTAGAGAACGAACCATTTGAACGTAAATTTTCAAGGTCGTAATACTAACTATAATTTATCTTACATTCTTAATTATGATTAACATGTATCCAGATTTGCTTTTCAAAGTATTACATGTTATACCTATTTTACTGTATTGTGCAATCTTTAGTGGAACATTAAGAAGTAAGCTTAGGTTCGCGGTTTTAGTCAGTATAATAAATAAATACAATGAAAACAGTTTTTAACTCTGTAAGAATGGGTAGTGCGCGAACAGTTAAAGTTAAACCCAGTAGCAAGTATTTATAAAGGAGATTTTGCAGCAACACACTTGCTCTGTTTAGCTAATGGCATTTTAAGATATTCTATACTTAATACCTGGAAATGTACTCATAATAATATGCTCACAGGAATCCCAGAACACCGCTACGAGTCATTAATATAGTCGACCCCCCCCCCAAAAAAAAATAAAAGTTGCGGTTAACCGAAAAAGGGAACCATATCTGGAAAATCAAGCACTTTATACACTGAAGAGTTGGTTTATGGAGAGCATTGTTCCAGAGCGGGGTAACATTAATCGTCACACACAAAAGAGGACTTAGAGCACAGGACTGATGCAGATGCAAAAACAAAGAAAAATACAATGGGTTCTCTCACAATCACACCCTGATAAGCAGTAAATGGATCGAATGCTTCCCTGTGTGTTCGTGTAGGCGAACTATGTAGCTCTTTAATGTTAGTCTTGTATGTTTACCCTTCAATGCTAAAGGTTTCTAGCAAAACATAAAAGCGGCAGATTTCACAGGAATTAAATCGTTTAAAAATTAGGAACACAGAGTTAAAGTATTCATTATCAGTGCTAAAACTGTACAAAGAAAAGAGAAGGGAGGAAAAATGATCTATTTGTTTGTGATTTGGATTTGTAATCTCCTTACACTTTTAGGTATTATTTAATTGTATCGTCTTAAACTTGTCAGTTTCTATATGCGTTTCGAAAAATGCATAATAGTTGCTGAATAGGCGAAACGTCATTCTTGAGAGTAATTAAAAATAGATGAGTTTTTAAATGAGATGTCCTTAAACAACGAGTTTATTTAGTGATGCCAGAGTGATCCGTCTATAGGAAATCCAGAATTTTTACTCATTATCTTAATATTTTATCGTTTTTGTGTAGAAAACATAAAAATGGCGAAACTGGTTATTATTTATATATGAAAATCCTGAACAGTAACATATTTTGCTCATTGTAATGCCTCAAATGAACTTAAGAAAAAAATTTTCAACAACGTATGTAGATCCAAAAAGAAAAGATCGAAGGAATTTGGAAGCTCACGTACAGAATAACCGGAGGAAATTATAGATCTTTTTGAAAGAAATATACAGAGTAAATTGATAATTTAACAGCAAATTTTACTCGAGTTAGGCGATGCAGTTTTTTTAGCTACTTATACGATGGAGGATCAGAATTTTTTAACTACTCAATAGATCAAAATATTTGTTAGTACTTCACAGAAATAGAAAATAATAGTTTTGACTTTTATCTCTAGAAAATTCTCCACTTAAGTTATTATACAACTTTTCTCTACTCCAATTTTAGATCATATGTTCTATTTGCCGTTAACACAAGTTTTCATACGTTAGTATGGTATATATACCAAGGCTATGTTTTTTTAACACCTGTTATAGCTGAAGATCGTAATTTCAGGGGCTAAAATTCTGAAAAGTGATTAATTTTTGTGACAAAACTATTTGAAATGTGTGTAAAAAAAGGCAAAAATACTCTATTAAGTTTGAATCTTTATGTTAATTTAAACAGTGTGCAGTGCTCCCCAATATAATTAATGCTGCGCCTCCCCAATTACTAAAGAAATGCAGTGCATAAAGATACTCATCTGACCTTTTTTTGGTTTATTTACGTGCGCTCTTTAACATCTCATGCCATCAGCGTCCCATTCTATTCATGGATTGAAACGGCCGACAAATTTTGCGCAGAGGCCTCTTCTTCAGGCTGAGGTTCTTTATCGTGCCATGAATCTATGACACGAGACCTGCAGGTTTACTTCTCTTCCGAAGGAAGCCATTTTCGTACGAGGATTTTTACGCCCGAAAAACTCCATTGGTCCTGACCGGGATAGAACCCGCGATCTTGGGTTTAGGAGGCAAGTATGGCTACCACTACACCACCAGGTCAGACACATCTGATATGAACTTCGATTATCGCGGAATATTGACTTATACTGGGAAGAACTTTCACACCACAAGGAGTCAGTCTGGGCATGTCACTCACACTTACAGTAATCTTCTGTTCTTGCTGGCAGTCCAATAAATTTGAAATTTTGCACGTAGTGTGAAATTCACTATTTTTTAAAAAAATTACTGTGTTTTTTTAACATTTGTGCTGTAGGTTCACAATTAAATTGCTGCATACGATAACTTGTGATTGCTTTTGCTAAAGGTATTGTATAAACACTGAAGATTGATACTAAGCAATCTATCACCTCACAACACCAGCATTTAACTGCAACTGAGTAATCTCAGCTCAGAGCTCAGTTTTGATGACAGAACACAACGACTGTTTCTCTTAAAACCAGGTACCACCGTATTACATCACATTTTTGAAATGCGTCCACGGTGTCAAACTACAGATACTAAGGTACTATGATCTGATACCTAAGTAAAGACAGTGTTCTCTTTAATGTAGAACTAGCATCAGGATCGTAAGCATTTTCTATTAATGGATACATAAAGGAACAAGAGTTTAGTTCGAGCATCAGTTGCGGGTTTGCATTAAGCCAAGGTCTGAAAAAAAAACAACAACGTTTTAACAGCACGCTCACACGTCTACACTGTATACTAACTGCACTTTATTGTCTAGCAAGGGAAGAGAGAAGCAGGGTGACAATGTAATGCATATCAACTCCTTACAGTCAATGATCTGGCAGCGTCTTGAGAGTATAAACAGAACAGTGATGATAAGTACAGCACAAATGAAATGATCAAAGTAGCATGCATTGAAATGTTTAAATCAACGATACTGCAAGTTCAAGATCAGGTTTTGGTAAAATAAATCTATTTTGTTAAAACTAAGTTTATACATTTCATAAATATTAAAACATATTTATTTACATATATTTTAAAAAAAATATATATAGCATAACATTTAAAATATAAGCTAAGTTTATCATATCTAAAATTTTAAACGTGTTTGGGAGATTCTTTGAGGTGCAAATAAAATATGTATTAACCTAAGAGTCCTATTCCAAGTCAAATTATAAGTTTGGGCTTTACGTCCTGTGTAAATATAGAGCGAGCTACTTTGACACTCCGTGTATAACAGCTGATTCCATGTTGATAGCATCTTTATACGGAAGCGTTCTCTGGGGGGACAACTGAAATAGTGGATAATTTTCTGTTGTTTTACATTCACTCACAGATTTCGCTTTATATTCTACACAATGATAAATGAGCAGTTTTGGGAAATAGTTCTGTTACGCGACGCTTGTTTATAGTGCTATTTGGTGTAGTAACTTAAAACGATTTATATAAGTTTACGGGCCACTTGTGCACTTGAATGTAAAGAAAGCTTATCTTGCTATTTGTAAGTAATAACAACGTTTTAGTAGAGCAAGTTCAAATTTTCTGACACTTACAACCTGCCATTGCGGTACTGGTGCGGCAATGGTTTGCAAAAGAATGCTCACCATGACTCTGGTGCTAGCGGATCAGGGTTACGTTCCCTACTGGAACATTTTCCTTGGT